>JABCKS010025600.1:0-12622 GCA_018851325.1 Termitomyces sp. DKA19 | reverse complement strand
ATCAGTAGGGTAACACCAGGGCCTATAACCTGAAAGGTTAAGGCTATTTGAAATAAGTACTCAGTGTTGTGACAGCAGCGACTAACTATATTTACCAAATCAGTACTACAAGTACATGATAAGCAAATGGTGGTTACGACTAGTAAGTAAATCTCACCTCAGTGTTCTGACGGCAACGACTGAGGGGAGAGCGACAAAGACACCAGTGCATAAATATTCGTAGAGTGATGTTACTCTACATACTAGTTGTACACGAATATGGCAATAATAGTAAGCCCTCGAGCGCGTGAGCTGTGATGGTGAGAGCAAAAAACACATAAGAGACCATATTACACAGTGAAACAGAAATATCTGTGGTACGAATGATGTGAGCTTCGTGGAATAGACTTCTTAAATGAATAGACGCTGGGAAAACAACAGCGACTTCGGCTTGCGGGCCGACAATGGACATAGGCGCGTTTGTAATTCCAAACACTTTCAAGTCTACACCAATCTTCCAGATGGCCGATATGCGGCATCGAGTCGAGACATGTGTGTGCGTATCTGGAATGTATTAATAAAAAAACTTAAACACAAGGGTTTAGTAGAATCTGTATCATTCTCTCTAGATGGGAAAATATGTAGTATCAAGAAGCTTTGATGAATATCTGTGCGTATTCGGAACACAGCAAATGATGATTTTCCGCTGTGCTTTCTTGGTCAATTGATGATTCAACAGGATGGATTGTTTTCAGAACGCGGAAATCGGCTTAGGTTGGGTTCTAGAACAAATGCTCAGGGATTGGTGTATACTCCATACAAAAACGTTAAAGATAGATACTAACCTTCCATCCTCCTTCAAGTTCTACTTTGCATATCTTGGAACTGGATGACATCATCTATCCATCCTTCTGCTGCACCTATGAGTCAGTGAATTCCATAGTATCATTTTGTATGCAGTAGTGCTCCTTGGTTACAAAATATATGAGTTTCTTCGGTGTAATATTGGCTGATAAAGATTTTATCTACCTTTCAAGTTGTTTCACTCATTCAAAGAAGCCACAAGAACTTGGTATTTGATTTGGCACTCTCGTATTTCCACGTAGAACCTGAGAAGACTACAAGACCCAATCCAATTTCCTGCCATGCTCTTGGGGGCTTGAATACGAGATCGCTTGAGAAAAGCGATGAATTTTGTCTCCTTGACGATAATTGTTTACCTACAGGATTCTACGAGACTGTACATACTGGTACAACACATATAAGAAGTTTAGGAAGAACCGGCAGCTATAAGCGTCAAGGGTCCTTGTCCAGTGCACATAGATCATGAATGAGAGGATGCCACGGGACTCGCAACACTAAGAGTAGTACTCGTAGATGTATGGTTGTCACCTAGCACTTGTTTCAGAAGCAGTTCAACCCTTTCACGATCCTCCGCAACGCGTCGCATTTCTTCACGCCAGCGAGCCTCACGCTGTTCATATATACCTCCAAGCGACGCAAGGCTTCCCAAAGCAGCTTCCAGAGCGCGCTTCAGATCCACCTGTCGGGACTCATTGCTGCCGTCTGAACCATCACCGGAGGACGACGAAGAGAAAAGGAATCGGTCGACGAGAGACGACTTGTGAGAGCGGGACCTTCGGCGTTGGGTGGCAATGCGACTGAAAGCGCTGCGCATCTCTTTCATTGCGACGGCGCTGGTAGCTACACCAGATTGCCGACGCACAGATCGAGATGTGGCGGAATAGAGTTTAGTAGAGTGTGAAGGAGCCGCCATTAAAACGATAGTAGCATCCGTCTGGCGGTCGAGAGTTTGTAGCTAGAAGATCGCGAGGCGTCAGCGACTAAAACCAACAAAAAAAAAGAATACATACAGCCTGTGTGACAGCTTCCCACCCAACTTCCCATCGTCTTCGTCTCTTCTCAACATTATTAACATAATTCTGATGATATTCAAGTTCCAACAAGTCATCCTCATCATTTTCCTCATCTACCCACTCATCTTTTTCATCAGCGACCGCGATCGGAATCGGAGCGATCGTCCCACCCGACCAATTTCCATCTTCCGTATTTTCAAAACGTTCATCACCAGCCGTCTCTTCGCCGGAAGATGATGACTCGGGGCTCGTGTCCCGGGGTTGCGTACTTTCAACACGAGGCGGTGGCTTTCGGTGCGACTGATGACGTTGCAGGACCATCGGGCGATGACTCTTCTTTACGCCGAGAGTAGGCGGTAGGATAGGTGGCTCGAGAGGTTCGTGACTAGGGCTGGAACGCATACTAGTAGTATCCTGCGGCCTCCCAAGTGTCCTATTTGTATGTAGAAATGCCCAAGGAGTGAAGGTCCCGCCCTCGAAGGGCGTTGAAGACGGTGAGAACGTCGAGTCTGACACATTACCATACTGGTGGTTCCGCGCGTAGACTTCCCATTGCCGAGTGAGCTGTTGTTGGATATTGGTAAGCTCCGCCGCATTGAATGATGTTGGCACTTGTGGACGGTTGGGCCCGGAGAAAGTTTGAGTACGCCGAACGTGGTTGAATGGGTAGGGATAGGGAGAGCCGATGGGCATGATGGGACTGAAGGGTGGAAGATCTTTGCCGTTATCTTGGTACTGCCCTGAAAGTAGCGGCGACGGCGACGGCGCAGCAGTCTGGCTGTGTGGTGTCGGGGGAACAGGTGCGTCGGGGCGCGGTGACTGAAAATAAGATTGTATATACGAAGAATCGTATTGTTGCATGTCATCTGGGTGAATCTTGGGTCGACGGGAGTGAACTTGCGACTGTTCAGCGTATTGATGAGAGTTTGAATAGTGCTCGGATTGGGATGGGAGAGTTGGTTGTTGTTGCCTGCGCGGTTCGGTGTATCGAGGAGGCATCTCTGAGGCCATGACCAACATGGACGTATCCCCTTCAAAGTCCGTGGGATCGAAGGATCGTAGCCCGAGCTGATCAGTCGGACCGCTCCTAGTGTAATGGCGAGGAAGCTGCGGCTGAGCAGGCCGCACAGCGTTCTGCGGTGGCGAGTAATATTTCGAAGGCGGGTGCTCCGGCAATTCCGCAGTTGGAGAGCGAGGCGTGAATCCGACGTCCTCCTCCTCAACATGCTCTCTCTCTCGACCAGGATACCTCTGTTGGGCAGCAACGCTATTTTGCTGAAGAGGAAGAGCAGGTCCACTTTCCTCGTGAAGGCCGTTCCCGCTTGATCTCTCATTACGGTTATGATCATGGTCTGCGTAAGCGCCCTCAGGATTGAGGTCAGATGATGGTGTGG
The DNA here is from genome assembly GCA_018851325.1 of Termitomyces sp. DKA19. Classification (NCBI taxonomy): domain Eukaryota; kingdom Fungi; phylum Basidiomycota; class Agaricomycetes; order Agaricales; family Lyophyllaceae; genus Termitomyces; species Termitomyces sp. DKA19. The sequence continues at coordinate 9,372 of JABCKS010025600.1, read as the reverse complement.
GCGATGCCCCCGTGTGGCGCACGTGTTGACCATCATTAATCTCCTGCAAATGCCATGTCTGCCGCGTGCCTGTTCCTGTACCTGCCCCATTTTTTGCAGGCTCGTCTTCGAGCTCCTCTTGAACCGGAAGAGATCTATCTGGGGTACGAGTCGTGATCGTCTGCGAGGGTGGTGTTTGTGTGGCGAGGGACGCAACCAGTGGACGATTATCTACAGGTACGGGGGCAGGCTGAGCGTTTGTAGGACGTCGTAACGCTGCCGGAGGCTCGCGAGTGTATTGAATGTACCCAGATGATTGCTCGCTTGCCACAAGCCCGCCTTGATAAGGCGAAGGTGAAGCATGGCGCTCAGGGCTTTGGGAAGGCGCCTGTTGAGAGAATGCAGGTGCAGTGGGCGACGTGGGCTGACGTTCACGGGCCTTGGGACTCTCACGTGCAGCCTGCTGGCGACGTGGCGGATTCATATCGGGCTCTTTGGGGCTCGATCGCTCGGTGGCACGAAGCCTGTCAACGACAGGATCCTTCGGAGGGGAGTTAGGTTGCTGGTTTTGTAGGTATGCGGTAGAATAATTGGCCGACTGGTTGGCCTGGGCCTGTGATTGCTGTAAATCGGCACGCTCGATATCAGCTAAAAGCTCGTCCGTCACCTCCCAATTTTCCTGATCCAAGTCCTGAAACTTGGAAATGAACGGCACTGAACCTCGATGTATAGGGCGAGGATATTGCGGATTGGCCTGATTAGCCTGATTATGGGGGTGCTGAGAAGGCAGAGAAGGGGAGCCAGGAAGTTCAGAGGCGATGTCTTCTGCGTTCGCAGGTGGAGGATGAGGAGGTGTCGGGAGAAGCCTATGTACAGTTACTGTAGCTGGCGGAGACCTACGTGAGTTGATCGATGATGTCGGGCTTGGCTGCTGCTGTGTCTGTGCTGAAGACTGTACAACGTTAGACGCAGCAAAAATCTGCATCGCAGCTGGCACTGTAGGCATTGGGTGAACCTTGATTGTTCGAGACCTGAAAGAAGGCGATCGTGAGGACTCTCTGAGATTTTGGATAGCACCTGATGTGGATCTAGTCAGCTATGGTGCACCGAAAGTACAATGTTGCGATCCCAAACCGATCATGCGACGATTTATTATACTCTCGAGAGAACAATGGGGAGTCGCCTATCAGAGCAAAGAGCTTACCTTGTGTGGCTGGATGGACAGGGCGTCGTGGAGGAGCTCGTTGACTAGCCATAATATCAGTATAGATTACGCAGGGACAAAGAGACAAAGGGAAGGTGCGAAGTCCTGTTTTGAGGAAGGGGGACTTTAAGCGTAATGTAAAAGGCGTTTTAAACGTGTTAAACTGGTGCTGAAGACCTTGTGGAAATACAATGAGGTCGGCAACCAGGTTTGGAAGTGCCTCGAGGCAGATCTTCCCTGATGTGAGCAGAACAGTTAAGAATGGTCCTATTTTTCGGCATGATCCCTTGGCAAGCAAGCCTTCTATTCAGCTCCTAGAGTGATTAAAAGTGATAAGAGCAACCAAAACTCAAGGCGAAAAATAAGTAGTAAGAAAACGGATGCTCGCAGTGCTGCAAAAATTCTGTGCCTAGCCATGATGCGTAATCATGTTTGGTTTATGTCTTAAACGAGGTGATAATTTTGGAAATAAATATTATATTTCTTCGTCTATTGAATTTTTTGCGTCTCTTATTGGGAATCGCTGCTACTCAAGTAGTATCATGTACTGGGAACCCTATTTACAGCGTACAATGCCAGGCCAAAATATGCAAGCAAGAGGTCAACGGCCTCACGTAACGTAGACGCAAAACTGGCAATCATAGGATTGTCCGGGTCCAGATGCATTCCAGATATTCGAAACCACGCTCACATTCGGACTTGTCGACTTCAAACAAGGCATCGCGGGACCTCCATTATGTCTTCGAGTGCAGGGATTGTTAGATTTCATACTCATGGCCCCACTGATGAACCTCATGGCATTATAATGATAACGATAAGTCCATAGGTGGGTCGATTGAGGAAGGGTAGTATGAAGGTCCTGAATGGTGATGGTGATGTAAAAACCTCTGCTCAAGCTGGTAGGACATTTTCGGTATGCGAATCGACCTTGCTGTCTATATATGGCGTGTTTATCTGTTGAGCATTCAGGTGCAGTTTCCTTGCCTTCATTTCGTTCGTGCTACATCTCGGATCTCATGGCTCACTCATCGTTTTGTGACTGGATCTACTCTGTTTCACCATCTCCTCGTCTCGGGCTCAAGAAGACAAACTCATCAATGAAGGATCAGTGACATGTAAGCATCAGAACACCTGTTATGACCAAATAAACCATGCTTCCCATCGCCCTTCTCAACGCCTCCCAACTTCAAGCCGTTCGCAAGATTACTGGTAACCTCTTGCTCGACCTGCGGGGTTTCGGCTCCAACAAGACTTGTCACTTGGTCCAGATGGGAGGAACCCATGTTTGGCAATCAACATGAACACCCAACCCCGACTCGCGAATGCATTCTAAAAAGAAGACATCTATTGGCTCCTCCATCCCGATTCATGTTGGCTTTGTGCCATGCGTCCCACGCGTTGAGGACCATCATTTCTGCATCAATTAATATCGATCAAGCTCTGGAGGATGTTTGAATTTGCTCAAGATTTAACTTAACTTCAGACACTAACTCAAGCCCACATACCTATACCACATATATTGACGATATAAAACGCGTTAATGGAGCTGCATTGATATTCAAGGTCATTTTAGGAGAAATATCGGAGGTTCTAACCATCAATGAAGTTCAATACCGGGGACGAGGTCGGGCCGAAATTACGTCTCTTGCAAGATATGGCATTGTTTCCCTGATGGATTGTGAGAAATGGTATGGATGAACGTTCTGTCCCATCACATACCTTACGTCACGAAAGACATATATATTATTGATTATACTTCATAAGACGGGAATGATCTAGTTATTGCTCATTCCTATATAATGTTTCTAACTACTTGCCCAATTGATAAGAGTCTTAAATCCTGGAGTTATATACTCCTTTGACTGGGTCAAATGCGTTGGCTACAAAAATCTTGTCAATTCGCGTCATACCAAGTAGCAACCAAACAATTAATTGGTCGATGCTAGAACCTTGAAATCCAGAATATCTGAATGAGCATCTGACTTAATCGATGAATCTAGATAGTAGGCTATCGATGTTGTTTTGAGTTCAGATTCCTCGAATGAAGCGCTCTTGCAGTGAGCTATTTAAAGGATGTATATGGGGCGACCGGTCACCGTTGTAGGTTTCGAGTAGGAATATTTGGTTTGGGGAATTGCTGCTAACAGTGACACAGATGCTTGTAGATGGAAGGGCACTGTGATAAAAGGTTAAAAGTCAAGCGTTACCATTAGGTAGTCTATCTACTAACTTGACTTTATGAATGACGAGTTGGAACTCCGAGTGTCTGATTTAGTATGACCACATATATAATCACATATACAACCCGTCATTGTGATTCAAAGAGAGCACTAGTGACTACATCGACAATAATGATTTTGTTGTGTACTTGATGACCAGTGAAATTCATTGGAGTTGGTGACCATGTCAAGTATGTTTGGATATTTTTCCTGGTACACTATGGTATAATCCATATTTTTGTGGATTTCAGTTGATAGGTCCAGGTTTAGGGCAGCAACCATGCATCATTTTGCAATTGGCAAGCTAGAGCAAAATTGAAAATATGACACAACAGTATCGACATTGAAAAAATCTTCGCTCTTCAAACAGATATCCTCCCCATTCCAGAATATGTCAGCAATGACATGCCCCTTAAACATAAGTGGCACCTCTCATTGTTCGGGAATCAAAATTGCCTACAAATGGAGTTTGGGATTGGCCAAGTCTTACACCACTGTTGGAAGTTCGCTCGTTCATAGAAGTTCCGTGGGCATGTACCAAGTGAACATGACTGCTGGTCTCCAACATTCCAGTATGAGATGCTTGAATAGAGCTTCACCATCATCTGTTGTTATCTGCAGCCCACGTTTTTATTTACACAGATGTCATGTGGTATTTGCTGAGATGTATAGTCTCGGTGGTGGAGACTATAGTTGAACGCTGAACGTTGAACTGTAAGGTTTTCAGCCCGTTTATCGAGTTTGCATTGGACGAATTCAACAGGAAACGAATGTCACAAAGATGCATGTAAGTTGAGTGGTTCAAAATTGGAGATTTTTTCTCGCCTTAAAAATGGATGACCATCAATTATTCATGATAATTCATGATAAGATAAGAAATGTTCGTCTTAAGCGAGACTTATGTAACAGGATCATAAGTTTTGATATAATCTGCTAACTCATATGTACGCAATCTGCATTTCATAAACTCTTGATCATCTCATTCAGTCTCGAAGAGAATCAAGGTAGGATGGCCAGCGTCAAGTGAGCTCATACACAAAAGTATGATTATTTACACTCATTGAGAACCAGATTGGCAGAACTCTACGAAACCTTGCCGCCAGATGCACAGCGAAGTCTGCTTGAAAAGCATCTGCTTCCTCTTCTAGACACCCTACCAGAAGAGTTATCTAACAATGGTACATCTGCATCTACCTAATGTTTGAAATATATACTCAACCGCCAAAGTCGTGTCAGCTGCTATGGAAACCCGCTCGCGCTTCCAGAAGATGCCACGACTCGATTTGAAAGGCAAGAAAAAGGAGGTCAACGGGCTCATGGACGCACTCAACCTGGACGCGAAGATAGCGATCACAAGAGAACGTTCAAACCGCGAAGAACTTTTAATGGAGATCGTTGACAGTCTGACAAGTTGGCTCAACGATATCTGGTCGGTCGCGTACGAGTTTCACGACAATTATCATCTGGCGCACGTATGCTTGTTGTTCACTGTGGATGTTGCGTCAACACTCTCTGAGATACCTGGACTAGGGTGAGTCGTAACTATGATATCATCACATGATCTGTGCTGAATTTTCGTAGATGCAAGTGCTCGTTGATGAATATGCCGATATGTATTGTAATCAAAGCTCACGACGCAAAGATGGTCAAGTCTTTTGTTTTACGTGGTCCTCATACCCTTAAGAAAGCTATTTTGTGGATCTGGCGCGAAGTCATTGTGTCAATGTTGGCCCATGGAACTGCTTCCACGAAGAGCAAGATTCCAGAGATGATTGAGGACATAGAGATGTTGATGGGTTGGCAAGCGTTAGAACGTCTACTCTACGGAGGGAGGTCATGTGTGTCTACCGTCTGCAACTATCTCGACAAGACTCCGTTTTTGACTTCTTGCTGTAGGTGTCAGCAAGCATGAAGGGTTGGGCGATGATGATGTTTGGGACGATGACGATGACGACGAAGAGCTTCCTGATGATAATGTCTTCGATTACGTTCCTGAAGATGGCGATGATGAAGACTCAAGCCATACTTCAAACGGTCCCTCTGTCGTCCACGCCGCACACTGGCCCGAATCGATGGTCCAACATCGACTACGCTTACGAGAGCTCGTCGAAGACCGTTTACATACCATCTTCCGCGCCATGCCTTCTATGAACATGTTCAATGTCATCCGCGCCATCAGCGCTGACCCCGTCATGGCCGACCAGATCCTTCTCAAGGAAACAAACGAAAACGCGACCAAGTCATCTGACACCCTTGCTGGTGCACTTGCGGTATACACTTCACAAGTCAACGCGTTCAGGATATATACCCTCCTCAACACACACTCGCATCTCTTACGCCCCAGAGACGCCGAGGTATTCCAAAAGGCCGTCCGTGTCCTCGCGAGGTCGGGGTACTCTTCAAACGCCCTCGAAATCCTTGAACGCGAGTTTCTGAATACAATACGCGCGATCCACGCGGCATTCGTAGGCGTCTTCGGCCTCGTCGATCATGAGGAACACAAAGTAGACATGGAAGGGATACTTAAGCTCCGCGTGGGGTCTTCAGAGCGCAAAGACCGTATACAACGATGGGCAGATTCTATACTAACCCAAGCAGCACCGATGGATCCCGTGACATTTGCCGCGATGATGATGGGGTTCCCTGTCGGCGGGACGGTCGAGGGGGGCGGGCATGAGGATCCTGCGGGGTTTTTGGATGATGTCGATGAAGCTGATCCAGATTGGGAAGAGCTGAAGGAAGAGTTTAGGCCCCCGCTGAAGGAGAGATTCGATGGCTGGTACCACCTTACGGCGGTGTGGGAGGATACAACAAGTAAAGCGGTTTTAGGGAATGTGTATGCAAAAACAATGCAGATTATGCCGTATCTGAGAGGAGCAGATATCGTTGAGCAATTGGTTGTGAGGCGAGTTCTTTGTCTTTTTCGCTTCATAGAGTAGATAGGCTGACCTCTGGCTAGACTCAATGAGCTTCACGGAAAAACATATCTCGCACGAGCATTGCAGTCCCTCTCCGAATTCTGCATATTTCAACGACAGAACATAACCGTAGTGGCCAACAGACAACGGAGAACAGCCGACAGAGCTGCCACTACTAGCATTCTGCCGTTCATGCCCAACATCACCCCCTCGTTCCCATTCTCATTCCAGTCTGAGTCTAATGCACAACCCTCTTCCCTTTTTGTTGACATAGATGACGTTGATTAAGTGTCGCATGTATCTTCTCTCGAGGTCAGGAGTCATTCGCGCAGTCCTTTCTTATGTGGCCTATAGCTCTCGATCCCTTGCAGCATCCCTGGCCATTCTTGTATCCCGATCATACTAGTCAATTTTTCCATTATTTTTGATTATCTGACTGAGCTCGAACGAGCGTGCTATGTAAGGCTGCGGCCCGTCTAATGCGTTTTGTATCATATCTCAGACGAAGTCTACATAGCGTGTAAGTATTTATATCTACCATTTTCTGCATTGGGATAGGCTTTACTTGTTTATGAGGAACGACCCGCTGCAATCGCGCCCAATCACAGTCAGTCTAAGTAGAATCCCTGTCTACTCGACGGAATGACGTCGTTGACTTCATTTCCCCACCCTCTGAACTATCGGCGTTGAATTCTCTTCTTGCGCACCAGGACTCTTCAAATTGAACAGAACTACGATGTTGAAGCGAAAGCTAGCGGTAGCAGGAGTGATTGGCTTCCTTTCTTATGTGCCTCAAGCTTTGTCGTTCAGCCCCAGGGAGTATTCTAATTCTAAGAGTGTCGCGTCTTGTAAAGCATACAAACGATCACCAGAGCCAGAAATTGTTGACATCGCAATCCGTATGTCCCTCTGACTGCTGTATCTATCGATAATCGAATTAAAATCCAAGGATATGCTGACATCAATCCGAGTTGGGAAAGGAGTATCATAATGGTGCACGGTTGGCCTGGTTTGTGGAGTTCGTGGTCGAATCAAATTGAGGAGTTCAAGGTCACTTAAGTCTCCATCTCCATCCCGAATGAATTGGACGCATAGAGCTCACGACTCTCATCACAGAACGACTTTCACCTCATTGTCCCCAATTTACGTGGTTTCGGTCGTTCAGAACACCCCGGAGATCCCAGGTCCTCTGGGAATATGGGAGACATGGTTTCGGATCTTGTCTGTGTTCTTGAGCATGCCAAAGTTGCCAAGGCGATTTGCATGGGGTGAAATCATAACTTCTAAGAGTTGGACCTCTCTGATTCATTACTTGCATCGATGTAGGCACGACTGGGGCACACAGATATGTTATGAAGCCGCACGTATGCGGCCAGATATCTTCACCGCAGTAATTGGCGGTGTTGTTCCTGTATGCTATACGCAACCTTTATATTTCCCTTATTTCCTAAGCAGCTTACCGCTGGTCTTCAGTATATTCCAGCGGCTGGTCCCTTCGTCGCAGTCAAACAACTCGTTTCTGCATTCCCGAGACTGACGTATCAGCTGTACTTTGATTCCAAGCTAGATAAATCAGTAGCTGAGCTCGATGATGATATCAGAAGGACCATACGTGCGACGTTGAGGACTGTTGATAGTCCTCCTCCGGACGCATATCTACGGAGTGCTGACTCGTTCCTCGACGCATGGAGTCATGTGAATGAGGTGGGTATTCCTCATATGAAATACAAGGACACGGAACCAACTCGACTATGTAGATCCCGCCGGTTCCATTTTTCTCTCCAGAGGAAGAGGACTACTTTGTTGAACGCTACCGCTTTCAAGGCTTTAGATACAGTACGAGCATGTTCCATGCTCCTCTTTGGCAGATATTGACATTGGTCTTCAGCCTTGCAGTTCTATACCACTGAGGCAAGAAACGCTCTACTGTTTCAGTCCAATCTCATAAGTTAAAGTCATCAATATTCAGAACCGTCATGCCTCTTGGGAGCTCGCTCATAAGCAGGGAAACTTCAGTATTCTGGTTCCAGCTCTCGCTATTCACCCGCTTCATGTGCGTCGATGAAACCAGACGGATAGTGGTCTGGGTCAGCTCATTCCTTTATCTAGGACCCTGTCGCAGATTGGAAGGTTGCTGCTGAACTTCTGAAGACATCAGACTTTGTTCCTAACTTGACAACCAAGGTGTGTTCTCTTGGTTCCTTCCAAAAAGCACCAATGCGCTCAGCACACGGCAGTTCTTAGAGGGTGCACATTGGGTGCATATCGAGAACCCTGTCAAGTTCAACGGGATAATCAGAGAATGGCTTCGCAATCTTGATGAGAAGGAGTCAAGTTCGAAGTCGGAAGGGGATCTGCGAATGGCGGATGAATTGTAGACTCGATTGTCATCAAGGACTCTGCTCGAAGGGCCGAGGCGCCTTGATAAATAAGCATTCCGACAGTAATGTGTTTGGCGGTGCTGACGTGCTTTGGACTTGGCTTTCGCTTTGTATCTCGATTTTCTATCACATCAGTTTGTATTATTGTTGCTTTTGTGATGAGCTGGCCCTTTCTCTCTTTTGAGAGAGTTCCGAATTCATATTCAAGATAGTACATAGCAGACACTGGGATCCAAAAAGTTTGAACAGTCAAGGTAGCCTAGTAGTGTTTGCTGGCTGTAGTGATAGATAGGCTGGCTCGGCCTTAAAGCCCTGACTTGGGCTCGACTTGAGGAAGCCTGCGGTATCTGAAGCCAGGCTTTGACAGGCTCACGCTTGGCTCGGCCTGCTGGAATCTGAACTTATGGGCACCTAGAAATATACAGGCAAAGGTAAGTGCCAATCTACGGTACATTAGTCTAATGTCTTGTATGCATCAATGTTGTTAGTACCCACCCTCAATCTGTAATGTTGCGATACCACGCTGTGATATCACATTGTGACACCGTAGGCTCGCCACTTGGCCACTTATGGCCACCACTTTATTTCATGCTTGCTTTGTCTCGATCCCATTGTTAACATTAGATATATATACACTACGTTACAAGAAACACCCTCAGTCGATTATATCA
>JABCKS010025599.1:0-12630 GCA_018851325.1 Termitomyces sp. DKA19 | reverse complement strand
GAGCAACTGGAGGGGCTGGTTGGGTCATGGAAGCTGATGGAACAGAAGGCAAATTAGTGGGGGAGAGGCAGCTCTAGAGGCAGGATAGGTTTCAAGACAGCTAGAGGTGGGCTCCCAGACCGAAGCTAGAGACTTGTTCTGCTGTAAGGGCAACCTTTGGAGGCTGTGGCTTGGTCACACAGCTGGCAGAGGGAGATCTGGCAGAGGGAGATCTGGCAGAGGGAGATCTGGCAGAGGGAGATCCAAAGTATATTCAGTACTGTACAATGTCTACAAGCATAACTACTCACCTGGCAGAGGAAGATCCAAAGAGAACAAGTATAGAGATCTCCTATGCCAGGTGTGATGCTTCAGAGGCCTCAGAAGCATGGGAAACAACTGTGCAGCACAACAGAAAGGCTAACCCTAACCCAAAAGATTGACCCATAGATAGGGCTTAGCAAGGGGAATCAGGTAGAATAGTAAAAGGAGAGAATTGTGACCATGTAAGGGGTGAAATAGGGAGTCCCCTGACACCAGCACCACCAGAAACTAACAACATCCTGGCAATGATCCCTTCCCCTGACCCCATACTGACTCCTACTACTAAGCTGGTTGACAAAGGCAAAGCACCAGAATGATCTATTGCTAAGAATTTGCCATCCATTGCTAAGCCTACTGAACCTACTCCCCAGCCTCCAGTTCACCCATTTTCTGGCATCCCTGCTCACTATGCTCCACCTGCTAACAGGAACTTTGCCACCCTGGATTTCCATAACAATGCTGCTTACAGGGATCATGCCCCCCATCTACAATATTGAACAATCAAAGACAGTTTTTTATCAAGTTTTAAGCACCCAGGTCACTGTCTCAGTTGGTAAGCTATGCTCTATGGCACTGGACATTAGAAATCAACTTAGGACAGCCATTACACCCAAACAACTAACTGGGGTGAATGCTAGCATGGTCCAGGACTCTAGCAACATCTTTGAAGAAGCCTTACCAACTTTTGCTATGGATGAGCAACAGTTTTTGCTAGGGTCCAATACTGATACTGCTAATAGACCCACCCCAGACCAGGTCAAGGTTTCCTTAGTTGAACCAGTAAAGGCTTACATTGAGTCACTACCTCCTGGGGAAGAGCCAGTGGTTTCAACAGTCACTAAGGATTCTTAGTTGCTAAGGTCCATTATGATGTTAATCAACAATCATGAGGAAATAGAATGTATCATGGATAGTGGTTCCCAGATTATCCCCATGTCAGCAAAAGTTGCTAACAATCTTGGCTTGTTCTATGACCCTAGTATCATCTTGAATATGCAGAGCACTAATGGCACATTGGATCAATTGCTAAGACTTGCCAGGAACATACCCTGCACCATTGGTGACTTGACACTCTATCTTCAGATCCACATATTATGATCCTCCACTTACAATATCCTGCTTAGTTGCCCCTTTGACATCCTTATCAGAAGTATGGTCAACACTCTTAGCAACACAGAAACTATGGTTACCATCACTGACCCCAACTCTAGTATGTAATATACAATCCCAACATTTCCCTGTAGGAAATGTAAGAGAAACAATTGCCAAGAGATTTGCTACAAAACAGAACCACCCCAGTCCTTTTAGTGCTGATCTGAATAGCAATGATGCTAACAACTTAGTGACTATTATTAGCTATGATCATTCAACTGGTCTAGCAACCTTGTATAGCTTCTTGTGACTTTGACAATGATATATTACTTACAAAACCTTGCACATATATAGACTCTACCTTGGCATACCTTTATACCACTGCCAGTGACATTTGCTCTTCTTTGCTACCTTCTCACTCTTATTTTATTTCTACTGATATTTCTAATCCTTTGATTCTTGGACAGACTTTAACCCTCAATACTTGCATTACAGACATTGCTCCTACTTACATTAACATTCCTTTCCCTGCACAGAATATCACTAACAATCCCACTAAAAGGAAAGGAGTACAGGTGAAAAAGAAATACAAGCCAGTCACTATGAAGATCAAACCTGTCACTGGCCACATTAGCAAAGATTTCAGAATTGAGCAACAAATCCTTAGCAATCTATTAGCAACTATGCCACCACTCAACCCAAACCCTCTGCTATTTATACTAACTCAGCCATTCACTAGTGACTGGTAAGCAACATTTGTTAAGGACCATGACACCAGTGATAAGACCCATCTGTTACTGAGTACAGTTACCAACATCTCCAACTATCTTAGACCTTAGCAACCATGGGATTTTTTTGGATCATGAGCATTTATCATGTGGAGCCTAGACCATGCATCTAGAATGACCTTGCCAAAAGCCCCCTTAGCAATGTTTGCTAGTGACCATTCTTAGCAATATAGGCACTTTGCTTTCAAAATGAACATATAGACATGTGACTTCTTGGACCCTTCATTTTTCTTGTCCCAATTACTAACATACTTGAATGGCATCTACACTTCAGATACTGATGTTTGGTATGCTCTTTATTTTCATTCTGACACATAGTATGCACTTTTTGACATCAAATACATATGTTTGGTTACCATCTTGACACCCAGTATGCATTTTGGCAGATGCTGTTACCTATGGTAACCATCTTTCTTTTTAGGATACATTACTTATAAATAGTATAAATACCCCTTGTACATAACTAGAAAAACAACAAAGAAATGGACAGAGCAACCCCAAGTACTTAGCCCTCAGTATCTCCCTCAGCTTCAGAGCTCATTCTCATTCACTCTTGCCATCATTAACAGCTTAGCAACAAGCCTTAGCAACCTTGTCCTCAATTTAGTATGGTACCAAGGTATGGGTGCCTTAGTGTTATAGTATCTTAGCAATGTTAATGACTATAGCTAGTGACTAGTCCTATGTATTCCCCAAGTTCCTTCCCATTTGACTTACATTCTTGCCCTATTCCTTCCTTGTCACTGGGCCTTTACCAACTTTAGTAACATCTTCTTAGCAATTGTTTACCTAGCAACTTGTGCTTAGCCCCTTTCATACTTTAGCAACTTTTGTTTACCTTACCAACATTCATAGCACATACTGCCTTGCCCTCTATTCCTATTCCATTGTTCATTTAGTGACTTAGTGACATACCATTAGCATTTAGCAACTTAGGCTGATGTTAATGACTCCTTTCACTTGCACCCCTTTCTTACCCTACTCTATACAGCTCTCACTCTCTGGAATGATTACCAACTTGCCCTCACACATATCCTATTGCCAGCTACCCTATCTGGGTTGCCAGTGTACTCTAGGTCTTCCTTTTGGTTTCCTGCATGGCAGCTAGGCAGCATAGGAGCATATCACCAGCTTTCTCACTAGTGATGAGCTTAACCATACTTGTCAATCTTGTTGCTAAGCAGGAAAAGGCTTTTGCTTGGGAAGATTCTGAATAAGGAAGCTTTTGCTCTGACTTCTTTCCCCCAGTCAGGATACTGACAATCCCTCACATCCCCTGTGTTCAGCATAATTGCCCTATTCCCCCAGGTCTTGAGAAAGAAGTATGCAAGATCATCTGTGACAAGATCAAGGCTGGTATCTATGAACCTTTGAACTTGGCTTACTGATCCCATTGGTTTTATGTCCTCAAGAAGAATGGTAAGCTCTGGATTGTATACAGTCTAGAGCTGCTAAACCATGTTACCATTTGCCATTCTGGAGTACCTCCTTTTCCCAGATCATGTCACCAAGTCTTTTGCCAGACATACTTGTGAAGCAACACTAGACCTCTTTGTCAGTTATGATAAGCAACTAATCAACCCAGCCTCATGTGACCTAATGACATTCCAGACTCCATTTAGTGCTCTCTGCTTAGTGACCCTACTAATGGGTTGGACCAACTCTGTACCAATCTTCCATAATGACATTACCTTCATCCTGCAGCCCAAGACTCAGTTTCATTGATGACATTGGTGCTAAGGGTCCCAAAGACTGGAAGATTGTTAATGGTATTCCCACTAAGCACTCTGCTAACCTGCACATTTGCTTAGCACTCTGGGAGTTCTTTGAGCTCCTTAACCAGATCCTGCAGCAAATGAAGTATTGTGGTAGTATGTTTTCTGGTCACAAACTTGTCTTATGCACCTCTACTTTCAAGATCTTGGGACATGTTTGCATGCCTAGCAGCTGAGTACCAGATGAAAGTCACTTAGCCTTGCTTGATGATGTGCTCCTATACTGCCTAACTGCCATACAGGAAACCAAAAGAAGTCCTAGAATGCACTGGCAACCAGATAGGGTAGCTGGCAGTAGGAAAGGTGTGAGGGCAAGTTGGTAATTGTCCCAGAGAACAAAAGCTGTATGGAGTAGAGTGTAAAAGGGGTGTAAGTAAAAGGAGTTGCTAACATCAGCCTAAGTTGCTAAATACTAACAATAGGTCACTAAGTCACTAAGCAAAAAATGGAAAAGGGATAGAGGGCAAAGCAGTATGTGATGGGAATGTTAGTAAGGTAAGTGGGAGTTGCTAAGGTATGAAGGGGAGTAAGAATAAGTTGCTAGGTAAACAATTGCTAAGAAGATGTTGCTAAGGTCAGTAAAGGCCCAGCAGTAAGGAGGGAGAGGGGGCAAGAACATAAGTCAAATGTGAAGGAACTTTGGGAAACAAATGAGAACTAGTTGCTAGCCATAGTCACTAACATTGCTAAGACACTATAACACTAAGGCACCTGTACTTGATACCATGCTAAATCAAGGACAAGGTTGTTAAGGCTTGTTGCTAAGCCATTAACAATGACAAGGGTGAACAAGAATGAGCTCTGAAGCTGAGGGAGATACTGAGGGCCAAGTACTTGGGGTTGCTCTGTCCATTTCTTTGTTGTTTTTCTAGTTATGTACAGGGGGTATTTATACTGTTTGTAAGTAATGTAGCCTAAAAAGAAAGATGGTCACCACAGGTAATGGCATCTGCCAAAATGTATACTGGGTGTCAAGATGGTAATCAAATGTAAGTATTCAATGTCAAAAAGTGCATAATATATGTCAGAATAAAAATAAAGAGCATACTGAATGTCAGTATCTGAAGTGTAGATGCTGTTCAAGTATGTTAGTAATTGAGACAATGAAAATGAAGGGTCCAAGAAGTCACATGTCTATATATGCATTTTGAAAGAGAAGTGCCTATGTTGCTAAGAATTGTTGCTAGTGAACATTGCTAAGGGGGCTTTTGGCAAGGTCATTCTAGATGCATGGTCTAGGCTCCACATGATAATTACTCATGATCCAGAAAACCTTGTGGTTGCTAAGGTCTTGTGCAAAGTCTCATGCTAATCCCCAGGTCATGTGCTGTCCAGATAAGATAATTGGAGATGTTGGTAACTGTACTCAGCAACAGATGGGTCTTATCATTAAGCAATAGGGCCCTTGCAAGTTGCTATCAGAAGTCAGAGCCTTCTTGGGTATGGTGGAAGTCCTTAGGATTTTTGTTAAGAATTTTGCTCACTGCACTAATGACTTCACAAAACTCATCTGTAACAGAGTTTCTTTTGAGTTTGGCCCAGATCAAGTTAATGCCCAGTGAGACCTCATTAAGGCCCTCAAAGATGCTAAGCTCCTTGTCCCTATTGACTATTATGAATCACCTGACCCTGTCATCTTAGCAGTTGATACATCATACATCACTATAGGCTACTATCTCTGCCAGTGCCATAGCAACAACTATAAAGAATGTTGCTACAATCACTTTGAATCCATCACACTTAACAACAGGGAATCACAATTCACTCAAGCTCAAGCTCTATGGCCTCTACCATGCCTTGCAGGCTCTACAAATGTACCTTATAGGAGTCAGGAACCTCATCATTGAAGTTGACACTTGCTATATCAAGGGTATGCTTCAGAACTCTGATATTCAGCCCTCTGCTAGCATGAACAGTGGCACTAGATTATAGCAATTTTGATGTTCCATTTCGAGCTTGTACATGTTAAAGGTACCTTTCATAGCCTAGATGGACTTTCCCAACAACTGCTACAGCCTAGCAACCCTCTTCCTGACAATAGTGACAACTCAGCATATGAGGATTGGATTAACCAATGTGTTATTCATCAAGTTCAGCTCCCCCTTCCTTTGCTCCATCATGTCTCTTCAGCCACATAATCACTACCCTTACTCCACAAGTTCCAACCATTAGCAACATTTGCTAGTGACACTTTGGATACTGCTGCCCCACAATTAGCAACTACCAATGACCTTCTGCCTCTATGTGATGATGCCACTACTATGTACAATGATGTTTCACATACTGCTAAGGCCATTGCTAGTGATGCATGTATCTTGATGGTCCAGAAGTGGCTTAGCAATTTAGTCAGGCCTGATGACCTTAGCAACAATGCCTATGCCACATTCATACACTATGCCACTATATTCTTTGTTGCAGATGGTAAGCTTTGGCAATAAAACAGGGATGGTGCCCACAAGTTGTTTATTCCTACTGATTACCACTTACAAATCTTGCAAGTAATGCATGACAACTTGGGCCATAGAGCACTTTTCACTACCCACTCAGCATTACTGGAATGCTTTTGGTGGCCCTAAGTTAGTGCCAACATTGTATGGTATATTTGTACTTGCCATATTTGCCAGGTACACCAGATGACAAAAGTACTTATTTCACCAATTGTTGCTATGCCCATGCCCTTGTTCAGCAAATATACATTGACAGTATGTTCATGCCACCCTCTAATAGATTCAAGTATATTATCCAAGAACATTGTTCACTAACATACTATCCCAAGTTCTGTATGCTCACTAGGGAAAATAGCAATGCTATTGCTAAATGGCTTTATGAAGATGTCATTTGTTGTTGGGGAGCTCTTAGCAAAATTGTTACTGATAATGGTACTCCCATTTTGAAAGCTGTTGCCTACCTAGCAAAGAAGTACAACTTGCACCACATTTGGGTCTTTGGTTACAACAAGCATGCTAATGGTATAGTCAAATGACTTCACTTTGATATTTGCTAGGCTCTTTTCAAAGTGGTTGATGGTGACCAATCCAGGTGGAGTACTGCTTGTTATTCAGTCTTTTAGTCAGAACATGTTACAGTACACAAGTGAATGGGTTGTTCCCCCTACTATGCTGTTACCAGTACCCACCCCCTTCTTCCCACTAATATAGTTGAGGCAACATATTTGCAACTGCCACCAAATTCCCTCCTGTCCTCTACTAACCTTATAGCCCACTGAGCAATTGATCTACAATGTCACCAAGAAGACCTTGAGCAACTCCATGACACTGTTTTTAGTGCTTGTTGTTTAGTTGCTATCCATTTTGAAGCAGAACATGCTGCTACAATACATGACTACAACTTTCAGACTGGCAACCTTGTATTAATAAGGAATACTAGGATTGAAGTTACCCATAATAAGAAGATGAGGCCTCATTACTTAGGCCCCTTGGTGGTGATATCTTGTAACTATGGAGGCACTTACATCCTTTGTGAATTAGATGGCTCAGTTTTGCATCAACTGGTAGCTGCCTTTTATTTGGTCCTTTATTTTGCTAGAGAACACATATCAGTGCCTAGCAATGCTTTTTACATTGATACATCTTGCTTATGTAAACTTGAACAAACCAATCTAGTGGACAATGATGATGTTAGCAATGTTACTAACAAAGGTGACAACTAAAAGCCATTTGCTAAGCTTTAGTGACATTTCTTTCACATTCTACTTCACTCATATGTTTATTAAACAGTCAGAAAAACCATCATATATAATACAAAAACATTACGTCCTTCATCTTGTCTATCTTATATCATCTCTTGTTTATTTAAATACCTCATAGACTTTTACTTCTTGATATTTTTTGCTATGATGCTGTGCTTAGTGACTCTTTGCTAGCAACTGGCATGCCCTTGGAGTTTTCATGCCATGATGATTACTGAGCATTTCCCCTTCTGCCACTAGTGCCAAGCAACAATTGCTAGTGTGTAGCAATCATTTTGTATTTGTTTTTTTTTTCTTAATCTTAGACCTCATATGATTTCTCTTGCCTTTCTCTCCTGACTTCAGTTAACTATGTACATTTTTTTAGGCCCCTTAAGGGGGCCAGTCTATACTAAGATACAGCAAAATATGAGGCCCCTTAAGGGGGCTAGTTTGCAATACAATGACAAGATAGAAATACTTTTTAGAAGATAGCAGTTGCTAGGCATTGAGGTTGGCATCATTGCTTGGCATGTCTCCTACCTCCTCCTTCTCTCCTCCCAGAATCCTGTTCTCCTCTTGCTAGGCTAAGAATGCCTGGCAGTCCTGCTAATAACTCTCCAAGGTGGCCACTGATTGCTTAGCAACAGAGTAGCAAGTATAAGCCTCCAGAAGAGCCACCCTAGCCTTGTCCAGTGACCACTGGAAACATTGCTCCAGAAGAGCAGCCCTTCCCTCAAATCTCTGTAGCAAAGAGGCTAGTATCAATGGTTCCAGTAGGGCTAGGTCTTTACCCAGCCACCCCAGATTGTTGTCACCAACCTCACATATAGGGGCCAGAGTATGAAGCACCTAGCAACATTATTATTAGCAAAATAGATGGCAACAGAATGAACTTCAAAAACTCACCAGCACTGGAGTTGCCACTACCTTACCCTTGTCTTCTGCCTCAGCCTCCTGAACCCCTCCCTATTCTTCTTTATTGTCCTCTTCCACCACCTCCTCAGCTGCTTTTGCTAAGCCCATCTCCCTTGATCCCATAGTCATTGGTGGTGTAGCTGGCTGCATCTCAATGTCCTCCACCTTTGGCTCCCTGTTGCTAGCAATGATTTGTTGTCATTTAGCTTGAGCCAAGTGTTCCTCATTGCTGTTGCTGTTGCTCACCTTGCTCTTAACCTCCCTCTTGCTTAACAACAGTCACTTGCTCTGAGTGACCCCTCATCCTCACACTGCCATCCTGTCTTGGGTTTTGGGCAAGTTCAAGCTCAAATGTTTAACTTGAATCAGTTACTCAGCCACTGCTAACTCTCATTGCCTCTCCAAGAAAACCCTTGCCTGTCTCACCAAGGCCACTTGGGTTGCTATCCTAGTAACAAAGCTGTCTGTCCTGCTCTATGACAATTTTCCATGGTAGGAACAGCTCTTCCTTGAGCTATCACAATGATAGCAGTGCTGGGGTACTGACACTCCTCAGGGTTGTTGTTGGCCCAGTAATTGTTACACTAACAAGAAGTCATTAGCAGCAATGAAAAGGATGATTGCTAGGAACTCATTGCTCCCTGCTCTACCTTGAAAGCATGTCACTCAGCAGGCAATACCATTAGCTTTCCTTTAGCCTTCTCCAAGACAACTCCAGCTTTCATCCCAGTATCAACAACAGTTGTTGCTTGCTGCTACTTGAGGAGGCCTGTCAGCTCCTTGTCAGTAAAAACATCTTGCACAGGCTTTTAGCAAAAGAATTAGCATAAGGAGTTTGAACTTAGCAACAACTTAGGAACTTACCTCAAATTTGTCCTCCTCCTTCCTAGCTTTGCCCTTTCCCTTCCCTTTGTCCTTAGTCTTTGGAGTTGCTATGGTTGGCAACATTGCTGACTCCCTAGCAATGCTGCCAACTGCATGTTTGGATGTAGAGAGGCCAGCCTCCCAGTTATCTCCATGACCCTCACTACAGCATACCCTAGTTGTGATTGTTAGCTTATGTGGTGGGTGCTGGAAGAAAAATTTATTGTCAAGAGAAAGCTCATCAAACAACTAAAAATACCTTAGCAATGTCACCTGAACTAGCAACATTGCTACCACTTACAATCATCCCAGTCTCCAAATCCTCCAGCAATACTCTAGCAAGGGCAGAGGGGGAGCCTAGCAAAACACATTAGCAAAATTGGTAAGGAATACAATGGGAAACTTATAAAATGCTTGTTGAAGTCACGAACTCACTCCTCCTCTTTATACTGCTCATACAAGAAGCAACACTCCTTGTCCACCTTGGCCAGCTCAGGCCACTCCAGCCCACTATCTACTGTCTCAAACTATTGTAACCACATCTTGAATATAGCAGTGACTGCTAAGCAAGGATTGGTCATTAGTTGAGACCATGCAGTAGAAAGGAGGCAGTCAACACAGTTGAGGAAGGCCTGGGCCATGTCACATTTTTCTAATTGGTCAGTAATAAGTGAGGTCATGGTGATTGATGGGAGATAAGATTGGAGAAAGGAAGGAGAAATATAAGAGGTGGGGAAATTGAGTTGAAGTCCAGTTAAGCACCAACCTTTTGATGCATTTTCCCTTTTTGCATGCAGACCATGCAAGCAGTCATGAGACTTGGTTAACTGAGGACAGTCAAGATTTCAGCATAGGGGAGGATGATAAGACCTATCTATTGCTGAGTACATAGTTACTGTTATCTTGGAATATCTTATCTGAACAGTACATGACCTGGGACTCAGCACAAGACTTTGTACAAGACCTTAGCAACCATGAGAATTTTGTGGATCACAAGCACTTATCACATAGAGCCTAGACCAAGGATCTAGAACAAGCTGGCCAAGAACCTCCTTAGTGATGTTTGCTACCAATGAATCCTAGCAACAAAGGCATTTCTCTCTCAAAATGAACATAGTATAGACAGATGACTGCTTAGACCCTTCATTGTTCTTGTACCAATTGATGTCTCCACCTCAAATACTGACATATGGTATGCTTGCTTAGACATTTATTTTGATGATCTTTTATTTTTTTCCATTTGACACATTTTGTATATATTTCTGACATTGCATACTTATAAATGGTTATCATCCAAACAATGGAATAGAATCTCAAACATCTTGACAGATGCCATTACCTTTAGCAACCAATTTTCCATTCTTGATTATATTACTTACAACAGTATAAATACCCTCTGTACATACCTAAAACAACAATAAGAAGGATTGTCATCCACCACTGTCCATTGTAGTCTCAAAGTACTCTGCTCATTGTCTCACTCAGCTTTAGCACTCATTCTTGTTCACCTTTGCCATTGTTAATGGTTTAGCAACAAGCCTTAACAACCTTATCCTTAATTTAGTGTGGTACCAAGTATAGGTGCCTTATAGTATTATAGTGTCTTAGCAATGCTAGCTACTATGGCTAGTGACTAGTTCTTGTGCCATTACCAACCTTGGTGACATTCCCTTAGCAATCTTCTCCTTAGCAACTAGTCTTCCTTTCACTCCCTTTTATACCCCAGTATCTGTCACTTACCTTACTGACATTCCCATTACCTACCCCTTTTGTCCTCTACCCTTTTTTCATTTTTCTATTTAAGCAACTTAGCAACCTTTTGTTAGCATTTAGCAACTTGGACTGATGTTAGCAACTTTTATCACTTGTACCCTTTTACATCCTACCCCCTACAGCTCTCATTCTCTGGAATGTTTACTGACTTGCCCTCATATACATTTCCTACTGCCAGCTACCCTATTCAGTTGCTGGTGCATTCTAGGTCTTCTTTTGGTTTCCTGCACAGCAGCTAGGCAGCATAGGATCACATCAGTGTATGTTATTCTACCAAGCTGGATGTATGTTGGAGTTGCAACAATGTGCACATTAAGGAGGGATATGAGTGGAAGGCAGCATTCCAAACAAATTGTGGACTCTCTGAACCTTTGATAATGTTCTTTGGCCTTACAAATAGCCCTGCCACCTTTCAGACCATGATGAACAACATTTTCCATGATCTGAATGTGGAAGGTGTCATCTGTGAGCATGTTCAGGCCTCACTTAGACTAGGTGTTATAACCATAGATTCTTAGTTTTATATATATAGTATTTGTGCAGTCCATATATGATTGTTATGATTATAAACCTACTGTCCAAGTACAAAATTATCAAGTGGACCTTGATTTCAAACTTACTGCTTAGTCTCACCAACTTTGATATGCTTAGTTAGGGCTTTGAGTTCAAAACTCACTGCTTAGTCCCAGTTCCAATTTTGTTGTACTTAGTTAAGGCCTTGATTTCAAAACTCAATGCTTAGTCCCAGCTCCAACTTTAAATCTATATTTTTTTTTTCTTTTAAAAACAGTTTTTTTCTCTATTTTGATAGCTTAAAATTCACTTACATGATGATATATTCAGTATATCAATAGCTTAGACCTATCAAAGAAACTGAATTCAATGTTGAGCAATCAATGAATATACTTTGCTTTAAAAACAACTTTTCAAGTATTTTAATAGCTTAAAGAATAACTTATAATATTCAATAAATATAGCCCAGAGGAAAGATGTTTACAATACATATCATAATTTTTTCTCTATTTTTCACTGTGAAAATAACCTAACTCCTACATTGTTATCCTCAAAGAAAGGTTCTTATGTCATTGCTTACTGAAGCACAACCCAAAGCAGACAACTTTCCCATTCCTACAAAAAGGTTGTCACATTCTATATAGACAAGCTATGGTCTGTGCCTTTGGCATGGACCTGTAGTTTTTGCTTAGACCCAGACCTAACTAAGTGCAGTGAAGTTAGGTCTTCCATAGCCAACTCAATGCTTAATCCTAGCTCTAACTTTGCTGTGCTCAGTCAGAGCCTTGAGTTTCACAAATCAATGCTTAATCCTAGCTCTAACCTCACTGCACTCAGTCAGAGCCTTGAGTTTCACAACTTAATGCTTAATCCTGGCTCTAACCTTGCTGTGCTCAGTTAGAGCCTTGAGTTTCAC
>JABCKS010025598.1:0-12645 GCA_018851325.1 Termitomyces sp. DKA19 | reverse complement strand
CAACTCTTTTAAGTACTACCTCAATTTCTTTTACTAAGAAGATGTGAATGATTGTATCTGCTATAGAGTCAAAAATTCCTAAAACAGAGGATATTTTAACATTCAATCTGTGATTGAATATAATTTTTCTAGTTATAGAGATTGCTATCAATAGATCTTCAGTAGAACAAGTGGAAATAATCTAAAATACTGATTCAACATCAAAAATAGTGACTTATATTCCTGGAGAGACATTTGTGACTAACATTCAGTAGGCAGAAAGGGTACTCCACAATGTGGAAATTAACAAATAGTAATGTAGGATTATTTCATGGAAATGAATAATTAATTATAACTTTTATCTTGTCAGAGGCATATTTAATGACATTAAAAGGTGCTGTCTGATAATGACCAAAAAGGCATTGTGCATCCTTGGGAGTAAAGCTGGTAAATACACAGCTTAATGAAAATTCTTTCTTATATTTTTCTTGGACAAAGAAGTAATGTTTGTCTGATAAGTGATAATTCAAAAGTAAAAATGTACATTTTCAAGTAAAAGTTTCAAGCTCTAAGAAAAAACTATGTTAAAGTCTATATATGATATATGAAAACTGATTGAAAAAACTTATTTTTGACAATATACTAATTTATTAGTTGATTTTGAGAGGAGTGGTAACTAGAAGAAGATATAAAGGTAGTTCAGATAAAAGAAAGAAGTAGAAGAAAGGGAATGCAGGAATTGGAGGAAGTAAAGGTAGTAATTGATGTGCTTTTATACTGTTTAGCTGCTATGCAGAAAACTAGAAAAAAACTTATAAGTGCACTAGCAACTAGATAGAGTTGCTGACAGTAGGAAAGGGAATAAAGGCAAGTCAGTAAACATCCTAAAGAACAAGAACTGAAATATAATAATGAAAGGAGAAGTGCAAGTAAAGAAAGTTACTAATGCTAGTCTAAGTTGCTAGATGCTGACAAAAAGAGTTGCTAAGTTACTAAGTGAAAAAGAAGGAAAAAAGTAAAGACTAATGAATTGCTAAAGGTAAGAGGAGAGGAGTTGCTAAAGTTAAAGATAGGGAGAGAAGAGTTGCTAAAGCTAAGGAAGAACTAAGTAATGAAAAGTAAAAAGTTAATAAGAAAGTAAGCAAATATTGCTAAGGGATGAGGGTAAAGAGTAGTGGGATTAAAAACAATAAGTTGTTAAAAACAAGGTTGTTAAATAAGGTTACTAAGGTCTATGAGGACTTAGTAATGAAAGGAGTGATAGAGACAAGAACATAAACAAGGTTGATAAGGTGACTGGGGGGGACAAACAGGTACTAGTCACTAGTCATAGTTATTAATGTTGTTAAAACACTATAACACTATAAGGTACCTATATTTGGGTACCATGCTAAATTGAGAGCAAGTTTACTAAAGTTTATTACTAAGCCATTAACAATAATAAGAATGACCAAAAATAAGCTTTGAAGTTGAAAGAGAGATACTAAGAGTAAAGTACTTAAAGACTTCATTGGTTTCTTTTGAACTAGGTATGTACAGGGAGTATTTATACTATTTGTAAACAGGATAATCAAAAAGAAAAAATTGTTGCTACAGATAACAGTATCTGTCAAACTGTTTGTAATACATATTAAATATCAAAATAGTAACCAAATATAAGTATTTAATATCAAAAAGTGCATAATATATATCAAGATAAAAATAAAGAGTATACTGAATTCAGTATCTAAAGTATAAATGCCATTTAGGTATTTGTCAGAAGCCATTCTATCTTGACTTATTTTACTTCACTTCATCTTACTTTATTTTGAATTATTTCACCTCAGAACTATTATTATATACATAAACAGGTTAATAATAGTACATGACCTTGGTCTATAAAGTTAGAGTTAATTTCATTTCATCTCATCTCATCTCACTTCACTTCACTTCACTTCCTATATTCTAGACTCTCTGCTAGTTACTATTAATGCACCATAGAGGGCATATGACTATTCATTACTATATAGTTAGTCCCATAGTTCAGAAGCCTAAAAGATTACATTAGGTATAGGGAATCCTTAAACTTATTCTCTTTAGATCTTCTTTTACCAGGTGTATAGCTAGATTTGTAGATATAGCATAGCTTTGAATATACTTTGGATCTCTCTTTGCCAGCTGTATAATTTGAGTTCCAGCCTCTAAAGATCACCTTTATAGCAGAACAAGTCTCTTCATATTGATTTAGAAACTCTTTCAACTACTAAAGTAAATCTTGCCCCTAAAAGTCCTTTCTTGCTCTTATGTTTATATTCTAAGATCACTATAACTACTCCAACTCTGTTGGCAGACCCTGGAGATGTTTTTAGTCTTCAGAATAAAGCTTGGCACCATTTGTTACTTTTAGAGGCCTAGGTGCAGTCTACTCAAACTTCTCTTACCTTTCACATCAATAAGTTTACTGTCAGGATCCCTTAACTCTGGAAGAACTCCTATAGAGCAAAAGAACTACTAAGGCAGACTTAATAGTAACAAGTATGTGGATGAGTTAAGAAATAAGAAAACTGAAAAGGTAAACCTAAAAACTAATAGATTGAAAAGAGACAAGAGGATGAATACAAGTAGAAAAGCAGACACAATAGATAATCTCAAGACTGGAGTGTAGCTACAAACTAGAGGACCTTATATAGCTATAGGACACCATTAAAAAGAGAAGTTGGAAGTGATCTAAGTTAGGTAGAAGTGATTTAAGTCAAGTGGAAGTAATTTAAATCAAGTGGAAGTAATCCAAGTCAAATAGAAGTGATTTGAGTCAGGTGGAAGTAATCTAAGTTATAGCTAGAAGTAATCTAAGTCAAGTAGAAGTAATCTGAAACAAGGAAAGTAATTCTAGAAGTGATTTGGAATAGATGGAAGTGATCTGGGACAGGTAGAAATAATTTGAAACACATGGAAGTAATCTAGAATCTGTAGAAGTGATCTAGAACTTATAAAAGTGATCTGGAACTTGTGGAAGTGATCTGAACTTGTAGAAATAATCTGGAACAGGAAAAGCAGTCCTAAAGATGGCTGAAACCTAGATGTAGCTAAAACAGAACTATGGCTAAGATCTAAGGGTATGGCTGAGATCTAAGAGTATGGCTGAGATTCAGAAAGGAACTATATAGAAGCTGAAATTGGATGATGGTAAAGAGAAGAGGGAAATAAGATAGGTCCTGACACTTGTAAGTTTACACTAATCTACTGAAACTATTGTCCATTCCCTATAAGTATTATTAAAATGTCTCCCTACTCCCTTATAGACCCCTCTAGTAGTTCTTACTTCTGCTATGACTATGCTACTGCCTTAATTTGACCTTAAAATAGTAGTATAGACCAAAATACCTCATTCAGCACTTTTAAATACTTATAATGGAGACTGGAAGACTGAGGAGTAATTTCTATAGTTTTGCATCACCTATATCTAGTTAAGTGACAAAGCTTTTGCTTTGGATAAACTAAAAATTGTCTAGGTCCTCTTCTATATGAAGTTGGATTGTACTTTTATATATACATTATGTATCTTTTGGAGGGCTGGTAGAGTCTGCAGTTTTATAGACTGGAATGTATTTAAACACAATTTCTGTGCTGAGTTCTTTCTTTTAGACTTAGTAAAGACAACAGTATTGTTTTTTTAGGATAGAGACCAGTATAGACAAGGAAAAAAGTCACTGGATAAATATATTAACTCCTTCTAGACATTAGTAGAACAAGTTGGGTTTTTAGATGGATTATAACTATGTCTCACATTCAAAGAAGGGCTTTATCCATCTTTTATAAATTGCATTAATAGTATAGCTGAGAGGTAACCAAATAATAAGTAGATTAAGACTTAGTACAAGGTAGCTCAAGAGCAATGGTAGCTTATAAAGTTGAAGAGGGCACTTTAATATTACTAGCTTAGTCCCTCCTACCTTTGTTTTAACTGGGCTCCAAAGGCAGGAGCACTACCTCATATGTTAGTGCTTCTTAGCCCCTTAGCCTTTTCCAAACCAATATATTTCAATACTTCCCTACCTTCTCACTTCTTGCCAGCAAGTATTCTTATGGAGGTAGATGCCTCTTAATAGCATGCTCCAACCCTAGTGCTTTGTAGAAGATACAGAAAGGCAGGTTATCTTGCTTGCTATTGTTTACAGAGAATAGAGGTTTATTACCTGTCCCTAGCAGAGCAGGAAGAGCTGTTGGTCTAACTATTGGCTATACAAGATGCAGCTAGATTTCTTTCTCTAAATATTATAACTACAAAGCCTATAAGTTCAAAAGGTAGAAAAACTAGTAATCAGAGGCTAATGCCAGAAGAAGATTTTTAAAAAAGCAATGGATAAAGTATACATCTCTATTGCTTAGTACTAATTGTTTTGCTGTCTTGTCAATAGAAACTAATATCAATTCTATTATCTCTAACCTTGAAATCAAAAATATAAGCATTCTCTCTGATATACAATGCTTTTCACTCAATATCAGGATGAAAGAAACTAATCTTCAATTATATAAAAAGATTCCTATCTAGGAACATCATCTTCTTTGCTTTTATATTATTGCTACTACTTTATTTTGAAATTTCTTAAAATTAGAAATGGAGTTAGAGATGACAGAGACCCAACAAATCTTAGGTATGATAGTCCTGCTAGACAGTGGGGCCATCAGCCTTTTTATTGACACAGAATATATAAAGCAACACCATTTCACTACTTAACTTCTGTTATATCTGATTCTAGTCTATAATATTGATGGTACCTCTAATAAAGCTAGATCTATCTGCTTCATTGTAGATCTAGTCATTCATTATCAGAGCCACTCAGAATGAGCTGTTTTAGCAGTTATCAAGCTAGAAAGACAGGATATAATTTTGGAGTTTACTTAGCTCTGAAAACACAATTCAGAGATTAATTGAGAGAAAGGAGTAATGAAGATGAGTTGATGCCCACATTACTGTGCCACCTATGCAGGAAAAGCCTGAGAGGAACATAGAGCAAAGGTCTATAAGCATG
Source organism: Termitomyces sp. DKA19 (assembly GCA_018851325.1). Taxonomy (NCBI): domain Eukaryota; kingdom Fungi; phylum Basidiomycota; class Agaricomycetes; order Agaricales; family Lyophyllaceae; genus Termitomyces; species Termitomyces sp. DKA19. The sequence continues at coordinate 7,654 of JABCKS010025598.1, read as the reverse complement.
CAGCTATATATACTTGTTATACTATTCTCTTTCTCTATACTAATTTCAATCTGTTAGACTCTTTTTCACTGATATTTCCTCACAGAGAGGCTTTCTATAAGAATGTTAGAGAAAGTAGATGTAGTAACTAAAAGAAAGATGGTAAAGTAAAAAAGGTAAGCTATGCTCTAGACCTAGAGTTCCCAGACAAGACTATTGAAGTGAGGAATCAGATTTATGCTACTACTCTCTACCTTCCTCTCATCAAGGTAGAGATAAAGACTAGTCAAACTATTTTTCAATGACTAGCTAAAGTGTTTGTAGCAAATTCAAAACCAAAGACCCTAAGTAGTGAGATCTCTTAACACCTTCATAACTTTGAAGAAGTATTTGCCAAGGTATCTTTTAATTCTCTTTCCAAGTGCAAGCAATGGAACCATGCTATTGAGCTGATTTTAGAAGCAAAACTATCAAGTTATAAAGTTTATCCATTTATACTATAGAAATAGAACAAGCTAAATGTCTTTTTGCAGAAGAACTTCAACTTTGAGTGAATATAACCTTCAAAGTCTCCCATAGCCTCCCCAATCTTCTTTATTAAGAAGAAGGATGTATTCCTCTATCTGGTTTAAGACTATCAAGTTTTAAATATGATGACTGTGAAGAATTGCTATTCTCTTCTCCTTATCTCAAAACTTATGAATAACCTCTATAGTATATATTATTTTACCAAGCTAGATGTCTGTTGGGATTATAATAATATGTATATTAAAGAGAGAAACAAGTGGAAGGCAGCATTTTGAACAAATTGCAGACTCTTTAAACCTTTAGTAATGTTCTTTGGCTTTACAAATAGCCCTGCTACTTTTCAGACTATAATAAATGATATTTTTTATAATTTGATTGTGAAAGGTATTGTCTGTATATATTTGAATAATATACTCATCTACACTAGGACCTTAGAGGAATATTATTGAATTATATATATAGTCCTAGAATGTCTTTACTAGCATTAGCTCTATTTGGAAACTGAGAAGTATAAGTTTAAACAGACTAAAGTAGAGTATTTAAGTCTAATTGTTTTACATAGTATAGCAGAGATGAATCCAGTTAAAGTAGTAAGTATGACTGAATAGCTAAAGCTAAAAAACAAGAAAGAAGTACAGACTTTCTTGGACTTCACTAACTTCTAAAGGTTCATTCAGGATTTCTCTCACTACACATGTCTGCTGTTTGACCTTACCAGTAAAAATATAGTATGGCAGTGAAAACATTCATAACAGGCCACCTTTGATGCTTTCAAGTAAACCATTACCTCAAAACCTGTTCTAGTATTTCCAGATGAAAATGTCCCTTTCTATATTGAAACTGAAAGCTCTGACTTTGTTATAGAAGCAGTTTTGTCTTAACAGTCCAAAAAAGATGGAAAATAACACCTTATAGCCTTTTACACCAAGAGTTTTAATGCTGTAGAAAGAAACTATAAGATTCATAATAAAGAAATGCTAGCTATCATTCAGTCTTTAGAAGAGTAGTGTTATTTCCTGAAGAGTATGTGGCTGAAGTTTGAAATCTGAATAGATTATAAGAACCTAAAATCCTTTCACTCAACAAAGAAGCTAAAATAATGCTAAGCTTGATAGTCTTTGTATCTGGCCAATTTTGACTTTTTATTATATCACAAACCTAGAAAAGTAGACTATAGTATGAAAGCAGATAATAATAATAACATTATACTTCTAAAACTAGAACTCTTTGCCATTTATACTTTAGAAGAGATTATAGTCTAAGAAAAGAAGGTAGCTATTTTCAGAGACATAAGGTAGGGAAATCAACAGAGTGTTCAAGAAGATATAATGACACAGGCAGCACATACTTTATAGAAACAATAGGCTAGAGGAATAAAGTTGGTATATATGGAGGAGTGAGGTTTGCAGAATAGACTGCTGATCTTTTGAGGACAAATCTATATACCTAACATTTTAGAGCTTCAATAATATATTGTAGAATAATACTACAATTTATGTATAGAAGAATATCTAGACAAATAGAAGACATTGGAACTAATATTAAGAAACTACTGGTAGCCTCAAATGTCCTGATATATTGGCATCTACATGAGTATATACAACCTCTGTCTATATATTAAACCTTACTATCAACTACCTATGGGTTAACTCTATCCTCTGCCAATTTCTACTAGCTATTGGAGTGTGACATCTATAGACTTCATTATAGAACTTTCAAATATCTATAGGTATAATGTTATTATGGTAGTAGTAGACCTTTATGGGAAGCAAGCTCATTTTATTCCAACCTACACTACTTGTTCTATATTGGGAACTGCTATTTTGTATCAGAAAAATGTCTAGAAGCTTTATGAGTTATTAAATAGCTATGTCTTAAACAAGAGCTCTCAATTTGTAGTAGAGTTCACTTGAGAACTATACAAGTTATTGGAAATAAAGCTTTATATAACTATAGCTTACCACCTTCAGTCTAATAGACAAATAGAAAGAGTAAATTAAGAGCTGGAGCAGTATTTGTGATTATTCTGTAATAAAAGGCAGAATGATTGAGATAAGCTTTTATCTAATATGGAATTCTATTATAATAATTACATTCACTTTTTTATTCAGATAACCTCTTTTTTTCTTAGATACAGGCCAGCATTTATACATAGATTTTGAGCCTCAAGCATAATCCTCAAAAAATAAGACAGTAAATGAGTTTGTAGAGAAAATGAGAAGAGTGCAAGAAGAGGCAAAAGTAGCACTGACAAAAGTAAAAAAGGATATAGCCTAGTATTATGACAGAAAAAGAACACTAGCTCTAGTGTACAAACTAGGAGATTAGATATATTTGGACAGTTCAGACATTAAGACAATGTGACTATCACAAAAGCTGTCCCACCATCATCTAGGGCCATTCAGAGTAGAGAGACAAGTAGGGCTATTAGCTTACAGGTTGAAACTTCTAATCAGTCTAGAGCAATTATATCTAGTTTTTAATATAGTTAAGCTGTTTCCTATATCTAAAGATTCCATTCTAGGTTAACACCCAAAACACCACCCCCACCAGTGCTAGTCAACAAGGAAGAGGAGTATAAGGTGGAGGAAATATTGGACAGTAGATTGTTCTGAGAAAAACTACAGTTTAAGGTAAAATAAAAGAGTTATAGAATTGAAAATATATTTTGAAAACTGTAGAAGAATGTATATACACTAGCCTAAGTGTAGGAATTTTACTGCAGACACCCCAATATCCCAAAGGCAATCCAAGGCATTCTCCCTATTTTGGCAGTAGATAGAGTAATTTGGAAATTCTTCTACCCAAGTGCATTGAAATACTGTACTTTAAAGAGAGAGTAATGTTAAGGGCCATTCTATCTCAACTTATTTTCACCTCACTTTACCTCACTTCATTTCAGATTATCCCATCTGAGAATTATCATTATATGCATAGACAAATCAACAATGGCACATGACCTTGATCTATGAGGTTAGGGTTAATTTCACCTTATCTCATCTTACTTCATCTTACTTTACTTTCTATATTCCAGACTCTCTGTTAGTTACTATTAATGTGCTATAGAAAGTATATAACTATCTATTACTATACAGTTAGTCCTATAGTCTAGAAACCTAAAAGGTTGTATTAAATATCAGGAATTTTTAGACTTATTCTCTTTAGATTTCCCTTTGCTAGGTGTGTAGCCAGATCTGTAGATATAGCATAGCTCTGAATATACTTTGGATTTTCCTTTACTAGCTATGTAATTTGAGTCTTAGCCTTCAAAGATCATTTTTATAGTATTTTGGTATATTAAATAAGAGAATTAAAGGGTCTATATCATATGTTCTTGTGCTTTTAAAAAGCAAAGTGCTTATATAACTAAGAGCTATTACTAACAGTTCTTGCTAAGAAAGGTCTTGGCCTAGTCATTCTAAATCTAAAGGCTAAATTTTATATAATAGAGCTTGTAATCCAAAAATTTTTATAGCTACTAAGATTTTGTGCAAAAAGCTATCTTATTATAGACCTAGATTCCAGACTACACATGATAAATCACATGACTTGCTCATGACCTGTAAAATAAGAATTAACAAAATAATTAATAATACACCAGTCCTATGCTGTGTTCTAAATTATATGCCATCTAAATAAGATAATTGGAGATGATTAATAACTGTATTCAGCAACAAGTAGGTCTTATTATAGTATATCACTAAGAGTAGTCAGCTAAGGGGAATTAGACAGTGTAGGTCTAAACTGAATGTTGGTTACTACTACAAAAGGAATATATATAGTAATAAGAGTAGTTTGCTGAAAAGTAGGAATAAAGGCTGTTAAAGACAAAACAATAAGTGATTTTTTTTTATTGATAAATTGATTATTAAACTTATAGAGAATATGCTTTAATTTAATACAAGACTGGAATTAATAGTTATTATTATTACAAACTATGTATTTGATCTACTTTGAAGCAGAATAATTTCTAGAGTTGTAAGGCTTGATCTGACTCCTCTATAAAGCTGATATCTAATGTCTAAAGTAACTCAATAACATTTCCACTTTATAAAAAGAATTTGAAGCTATATATTCTATAGTACTACTGTTAAAGATTGGTACAGAGTTACTAAAAATTCTATAGAGTGGTAAAATGCAGTCTGTCATATGATTCTGAAGCTTTTTCTTGAAGATAAGTTTATATTATATATTCAGCCTAGTATTTACATTGGATTAGAGAAATATATGTTATAGAAAAATGTTATAAATTAAGTCAACTAAAAAAATTCTTTGCAAAATTAAAGTGATATTAAATGGAGTCATAATCCAGCTAAAAGAAGTTGGCAATGGCATATACTGTGGGACTAGCTGTTATACTCTTTAAGCCAACCTTGAAATAATTTCTAATAACTCAAATCAAAGTAGTAGAGGCTTAGATGAATTTAAGAGTTATTAAATGTTACTGTCAGCTATGATTGAATTTCATATTGAAGACTTGAAGCTTACTTAAAGACAAAAGTAAAAGGAAGGAGTCACCTACTCAATAAAGAGCAGTCAGTACCTTGTGATAAGCAGCAGTGGTTAAAAATATCTAAAGGCATATAAATAGCTTAGCCTATATTGATTACTTGCTGAACTTAAAAAAGAATAGGCATTATATTTAGGTCTAGCTTAGTGACTATCTAAGAGAGTGCTGAAAGAAACAGGCATAATAATGTGGGCAATCTAAGTAGTAGTAATATAGAGATAAAGACTAAAAAAGTAGCTGCTAGAGAGGTAGAAGTATTTACTTTAGAAAAAACTGAATGAAAAGAAGTTGCCATAGTAAAAGCTATAGAGAAAGGTAGAATGGTATTAATAGTAGACAAAAGGGACACAGAGCCAAAGCTAATTACAGTCAAAGTGAATGTAGCTATAGGAGATGCAGCTCAAGTAAAAGAAGTTGTATAATATATAAGTATAAAAAGGGGAGAAAAATCTATAAGGGAATATCTGCTAAAGATATATTTTGTAGGGAAAAGCCTGCAAACTTAGTATTGGATAGAAGGAGTAAATATAAAATCACTACACTATACTGTTGTAAAAGACCTAGTAAGGCAGTATATAAGACTGTAAGAGTATTTTCATGGAAAGTAGATAGATAGTCAAGAAGGTGGCACTAAAGTGAAAGGTATAAAAAAACCACTTTCCTAAGAAGAGAAGAGAAAGGAGGGCAAATAAGGAGCAAATAGTGTAGAAGTAACTTAAAAAGAAGAGTTGGAGTGAAGGAAAGGGTAAAGAAGGTCTGCTGACTGTATATATCCATCAACTCTACAAGGAGAAACTTAAATATAAGGAGGAGAGTATGTATATTGCTTAGAAGTGTAATAGTCAGCAGCCTTTATAGAAGAAAGAGACTATAAGGTTGAAGAAAGTATGTTTACAGATAGACTATTAGGATTATTCTTAGCTGGAATAGAATGAATGGAGGCTGAGAGGAGGATATAAATGGAGAAAAACAGTACTGTGAGAATAAAAAGGACAGTAAACTTGAAAATTAAAGGATGAAGTATATAATTGAGAAAATTATGTTGATTAGAGGCTTTGATCAGTTTATCTGAACCAACTTCTTCCTTTAATATATCATTATCACAAGAGGGTAATATGGCCACTCATATGAAACTCTCATAATCTATTATTTATTTGTTATATAAGGAATAGTTTTCCTCTATTATCTCCTCAAAGGTAGGCAGATAGGAATAAATGTAAAAACAAGGCTAGCTTAAGGATATGTGTACAGCTTGACTAAGCTGCAATAATACCCTAAGCAATGAGTAAGGGTCAAAAGAGCACAGAGACAGTTAAGAGCTAAGCAAAAGGCAAAGAGCAGAGAGCAAGTAAGAGAAGAGAGCAAGCATGACAGTCAGTTCAGTAAATAGGACAAGTAAACACTACTATTGATCAGTTAGAAGATATTCTATCCTGCTAACCAACTTATATACTACATCTGTAGCTATGTTATGACTAATACTATGTGTGATAAGCAGCTCAGGTATGCTAAGTAGTAATAACTATTAATACAACAAAGAAAAGTAAAAGTCTAATGACTACAACAAGATAACTAATTACATAACAGAAGGGTGCAGAGCTTGGTGGCGAGTTGGTCAGATATGCTAGTGACAATGCTATACATAGGACTAAGGCTGGAGTAGAGTTGGAATTATCCAGTAATAGGGTTATCCCTTTATATCACTCCCTCCTCAAGATTTATTGACCTTAACAAACAGTGTTACTATCTCTGATAAGGCTGAAAATGCATGGCTGTTTGACAAGCAGCAGATGGGTGGGATGCCTCAGCATAGTGTCTAGAGAGGTCTATGGATGAAGTCATGTCTATGTCAAAAGCTGAAGTAGCCCTCAAATATACACTCAATATTAGCAAGCCTGAAAGGAAAGACAAGTTTTGCCAGGTAAGAGAAGTGGTAGTAGTTGGGGCCTTTGGTGTAGAAGCCAAAGGTGAAGTCCTAAATGGTTGAGCTCTGGACTGGGTAGGAGTAGAGGTGGACAATGTAGTGTGTCCTGAAGGTGCCAATACAGCAACTACCAATGCAGTATTGCCTGAATGCTGCTTCTATAGTATATAGACTTGCTTCTTAGCTATTTGCTTTCTAATAACAATAAGTGCCTCTCCAACCTGCTGGTCAGAGTCCCTGATAGTGACAAATTGGTGGTCTTCTCCTGTCAAGCTAATTACAAAGGCAGCCAAATGGGCACCAGAGTTGTCAAGGGCTTGTTTAAGGCCTTATCTCTGATGACTAACCATGTGTGTAGTAAAAGAGTCAGGGAGCTCAAGTGCACACTCAAAACATGGAGTATAGCCATCCATAGGTGAAAGATTCCAAGCAAGGGGGATGGTGAGGGGAGCATTAGATATAGAACATGCTACACATCATGGAATGCAAGAGGTGGGCACAGTAGAAGTTTTTGTGGTTAGCTAGGGTTTTGGCTGCCTTAGGAAAGCTAATTGTATTGCTATACCTTTGTGTCTGGAGCAGCTAATGGTACTAGGCTGTGAGGTAGTTTGGGCAGAGGCAATGGAGATGTTGGGTGGAGGCATATGACCAGACTTAAGCACTGCTAGTCTGCTCTCAAGTCCAGCAACAAGAGTTAACAATCTCTCAATAGT
>JABCKS010025596.1:0-12674 GCA_018851325.1 Termitomyces sp. DKA19 | reverse complement strand
AAAAAGATTGAACTCCTACGTCGTTACCCTAAAAGGAAGGTTCTTGGTCAGCCTTAGTCAGAATTACGCAAGCATCGACCAAAAACAGTAGTTTCCCACAAAACGGTCATCACATTATATATAGTGATGTCTAATTTCCCTTGACCAATTACCTATCTCAATCAGTTAGTCAGATATAGTTTTTTTTAGCTCCAATGGTACTTACTACACCATAACATAAAGAGAGGAAGAGGGTCTGGTCATTAGGTCTTTATCAGGACCCCACCAATTTCACTTTGCCATCTCTGACAACCCTACCACCAACAACCACCCAGACTACCCCACCTAACTCTTGAAGGCCCCCATCCCCTCTGCCTGCAACCTACACATCATTGGATCACTGGCCCATGCATTCCTAAGCCCTGACTCTGACAACTTCCTTGAAGTATGCTTTATACATCATTGGATCACTAGTAAGACAGCTTTCTAAGTCCTCATATGCCCTTAAGGCCAGCTCTAGCCTCAAAATGCCCCTGCTCTGTAGATTCACCCTAAGGGCCCACTTTGGACTATACCTAGGCCCTGCTATGATAGAAGCCAAGTCCCAGGTAGGTGGCACCTACCTGGGGCCCTCTACCATCCTTGACTTCCTCCAGAAACTTTGAATATATAGTTTCAGAACTCTATAGTTAGTTGGTAGTCTTGATATTGCCTACTTTTGTCTATCCCTTATTTCTCTACTCTTTCTGTCTCTATTTCTATTTAATCTATTTCTCTTCTCTTTTCTCTTAACTTTTTAGCATAGTCATCTCAGTCATCAGAATATTTTCATAGACTTCAACCACCTCCACCCTCTTTATATCAACTCCAGGACATTGCCTAGTACCCAGTGATAAGACTCATCTGTTGCTAAGTATAGTTACTGACATCTCTGACTATTTTATCTGGACAGCACATGACCTGAGATCAGTATGAGACTTGACACAACACCTTAGTGACCACAAGATATTTGGATCACAAGCATTTATCATGTGGAGCTTAGACTATGAATCTAGAACAACTGTGCCAAGAGCCCTCTTAGCAATGTTTGCTAGTGACAATTTTAGCAACATATGAATTTCTCTCACAAAATAAACATATTACAGACAGGTGACTTTTTGGACCCTTCATTGTTCTTGTACCAATTGACATCTTCACTTCAAATACTGACATATGGTATGCTCACTTAAACATTTATTTTGATGATCTTTTTATTTTTTTCCATTTGACACATTTTATATACAGTTCTGACATTGTGTACTTATGAATGGTTACTATCTAAACAATGGAATGGTACCTCAAACATCTTGACAGATGCCATTATCTTTAGCAACCAATTTTCCATTTTTGATTATGTTACTTACCATAGTATAAATACCCTTTGTACATATCTAAAACAACAACAAGAAGGTTATTGTCCACCATTGTCTACAGCAGCCTTGAAGTACTTTGCTCATCATCTTACTTGGCTCCAGAGCTCATTCTCATTCACCCTCATCATTGTTAACAGCTTAGCAACAAGCCTTAGTAACATCATCTTTGATTTAGCATAGTACCAAGTGTGGGTGCTTTATAGTGTTATAGTGTTTTAGCAATGCTAGCAACTATGGCTAGCAACTAGTTCTCATATCTGTTTCCCAAATTCCTTCATATTTAACTTACATTCTTGCTCCTTTTCCCTCCTTATTGCTAGGCCTTTGCTGACCTTAATGACATCCTCTTAGTAATTTTTCTATTAGTGACTTGTAGTCTCACCTGTCACTTCCCTTTATACCTTAGTGATTTCTACTGACCTTACCAACATTCCCATCACATACCACTTTGCCCTCTATCTCTTATCCATTTTCTGTTTAGTGACTTAGCAATCTTTTGTTAGTGTCTAGTGACTTAAGCTGACATTAGCAACATATTTCACTTACACCCCTTTTACACTCTACTCCTTGTACCTCTCATTCTCTGGGATGATTACTGACTTGCCCTCACACCTTTCATACTGCCAGCTACTCTATCTGGTTGCCAGTGCATTCTAGGATTTCTTTTAGTTTCCTGTATAGCAGCTAGGCAGCATAGGAGCACATCATCAGATCAGACTCAGAACATTTATATGTTCCCTTTCCAGTTATTGACTAACCAACTAGCAGGTTCTTGCTCTTGGAGGTGAGCTTCCAGGTTCTTCAGACCTGACATAATATCAAGACTACCCTTGCTCATCAGACACTCAATAGTCCACTATGTTGGCCCTCCCTACTGGCCCACTGCCACATATACTATGGACTCCTACAGCAACCCAATTGCACCAATGTATTATATGCAACCTCCAGTCATACTTCAGAACAACCAAACCCCCTACCTATAGCCACCCCCTTTCCAACCCTCACATTGGTACTGGCCAATAGCTATGCACAGATTTGGGCTGAGACCTTTGGTAAGTTAGGGCCTGGCTCCTAACTGACATTCTCTGGCACCTTACCCTACACAAGACCCTTATATCGAACTGCACCTAGGAGGCCTGCCAGGAGCTCCAAATGCAGGGTGAAATGCTCCAGTATCTGCCAATACTGGTCTGTTTGCTGCTGAAGCAAGGTATGCATCAGGGGCCAAGGACTACTCACTTCCAACCTTGACTATACACCTTGCACCTCCCCAAAGAAGGCCTATGGCAGTTCTGGCTATCCTTATGCCTCCTACACCTATAGGACTTGGAAACATGCCCTGGATGGGAGGGGACCCCCTGCTTTGGCAGGGAGAGTGTATGGCAGACTACTCTTAGCAATATAGTGTGATTCTACAGAAACTTTAACTCCTACAAGCAGATTTCTCCTGATAGACCTAGAGTCTCTTTGAAACCCTGGGGCAATCCACCTCAGAGGCCACTGCTGAGGTCTGGGCAGACTGTTTGGTAACATTCTTTGAGCTCTACAAGCAAGTGAACCTATCAGTACAAGCCCTTGACCTTCTCCAGAATGACACCTTGTAGAATGAGCTGTACAACCTGGTCAGAGAAATCCATGTGTTGCCCTTACTGGGAAGGTTTGAAGATCTCTCCAACCTTATGTACTCCTTCCACCTATAACAAACAATGGACCAGGCACCCTGCTAGCCTGCCAAGACCCCAAATGCCAGAAACTAATACCAGGACAACTTGGATGCAGCCTCCACCCTACTCCAAAACCTCAACTCCTCCAGTAGGCTGTTCAACAAACCCATGACCAGTATGGAAGGACTCTTGGCCTGACCCTGCTCCAACTCAGCCCCAGGCATAGGGACCTGTATGTGGAATTGGGATCCTTCCCCAGCCACGCCTCCTATGGATAATGGCAGAGACACTCAGTCTGAACATACTTTCAGCTATATCAATAAGGAAATCTATGTAGGGCTCATAGCAGATGCTCTGCTACCCTAAAACTCCTAAGCCCAACACCTTCCTTCACACTTTGACCTTCATAACCTTCTCCCTGCCTGCCCCCACCCCTTTCCCCTTGCTCCCCCCCTAGCACCAACACTAGCACCAGCATCTGTAGCAGCACCTGACTTCTTTCCAGGCTTGGAGCTTTAGAGAAGCCACTTTAGACCCCCTGAAAGGCCATTTAGACCTCCCAGGGACTCCTATAGACCACTAGAGGATCCTTTTGGGCCCTTTGGTGGACCCTCTAGTAGACCCCCCTTTAGACCTTCTGGCAGACCTCTAAGATGGATCCTGGGAGGACCACCCCCTGAACTAGAACAAGGAGCACCCCCTGAGAGAGGACCTTCAGGAGGAGGGCCTTCTAGAGGGTGGGGCCTCACTGTAGACATGTTTCCACTAGAAAGAGCAGGGAACTATTATTACTACTACTATAATGCTACCCCTCCCCTCTAGAACTCTAAAGATCAAGTAGAAGCCAACAAAATCCACAAGGCTTTAGCCTATAAAGGTTGACTGGACATTCAGAAGCCAGAAGCCTTCTACAGTTGTAACCTTTGGAAATGGCACACCTTCCTAGTACAATGTCTCAACACATTTCAGGGAAAGCTGAACACTTTTGTCACTGACAAAGCCTGCATTGTATTTGCTTCCTTTTATCTGCAAGGGATTGCCCTAGATGGCTATACAGCCCTTCTCCAGTACAACCCTCACTACATGCTATTCACTGACTAAGAAGCCTTTGTACAGGAATTCTCATCAAAGTTTGGGGTTTACAACACTGTTGCCAAGGCCAAAAGGACATGTCACTCTGGATATCTTTAGAGGAGTACTTCACAATGTTTATTGTCTAGTTCAAGAAGGAGGCCTACAAAACTGGCTGGAACTACCATATGCTGCATTTCCAACTCAACAAGGCCCTTCTTGAGTGAATTCACAAGGTCCTTTGCCTCACACCAAAACAGTCTACCTACAAGAACCTCAAGAGCCTTGTCACCTACATTGACCAGCATCACTGGAAAGAACCCACCAGTTCCAGGACCAGCCACTGAGGCTACTCCTTCCACTCCTTGGGAGGATCCTAGCAGCCCCACAGCAGACTCCTCAACCCTCTAACCCCACTACAACTAGCCCCTCTACCCAGAATCCTAACTAACTCAGCTCTGGAAATGCTGCATGACCCCCTGCCTCACTTCAGGCAGTTGTCCCAGATCCCAACAACTAGGATTATGCCCTGATACAGAGTGACAGTGACCCCAAGTCTGCAAGCAAAGACCTGGTGGACAAATTATTGCAGGCTAACCAGTTGTGCTAGTTGGACTGACCCTAAGTAGCTATTCCCAAGGAAACAAAGAAACAGCAATATAGGGCAGAGGTGTGCCTGCTCTGTAGCAAGCCCAGGCACTTTGTCCAGGAATGCCCAGAGTGAGGTGCCCTTGGACAAGCCCTCTGGACTATAGATGGGGACAAGTTTGAGTTCTAGTATGCAGAAAACAAATTGGCAATTTAGTTGACTTGAGGGATGCACTGAATTGCAGAATTGACCCCAATGTCTTCTTCACCACAGTTTCACATATATGTGCTTTGGTACTGGCTCTGGACACCCTCATGGCTTATCTCTCCTCCTGATCCTCTCAATTTTTCCTGCTTTACACCTCCCTCACCTCCATCCCCTACTCCAACACTGTCAACACCTTGGTAGACAGTAGCACCATAGATAACTTTGTTGATAATGATTGGGTCTATTTCTTATTCCTCCTCTAGATTCAATTGCCTAACCCCATCCAGCTCTAGTTGTTTGACAGCAGACTATCCTCCACCAGGCAAATCATCCACTATATATATGTTCCTCTGCACTTTGAGAATGGTACACAACTTGAGCTCCAGATGCTTATTACCTGGATGCACAAATCCACCTGCCCTTGTAGTCCTAGGCCTTCTCTGGTTATGCTCCATCAACCTCTGCATCAACTGGCAGACCCTCACCATGACCCTAGACTATACAAACCCCTCTGCCATCCCTTTCTCCCTCCCTCTGACTTGGACCTAACAAATGCTAGAAGCCTTAGCAGATTGCACTTGACCTCAGCATGTTCCATCATCATTTATGTCACTCTCCAATCCACAAGTACCACCTATGCTGTGCTTCTGGACAGTAGGGCCATAGGAACCTTTAAAAGTAGAGAACTGGGCCTCTCAGGTAAGGCATTAGATATTTCTGTTGAGCTGCAACTCTTTGATAGGAACCCAACACCTTCTGAAATAATCTCCCACCACTACATCAACAGCATCCACCTTACTAATGGCCTGGAATTCTCTGTCAACCTCCAGATCACCTAGCTACATCCCACTACCTTAATCATCCTCAGGTTGCCCTGGTTACATAAGGCCAACCCTGACATTGACTGGAACTCAATGAGCATAATATTTGACAGTGAAGACACTCAACTAGCCACTAAGATATTGCTCCAATCCTGGTGCTTCCCCACTATTGAGGATGAACCCAATTCCAACTACCCCTCCACCCCAAATCCTGGCTCTTCCCTCCAACCCTTGTTACAGGACTTTAGGGGGAAGGAAGGGAACCATGGTGCTAGTGAGCCTCATCCCCCAAAAAACCTTGACACTGATGCCAGCACTTCCTTTCTCATCCTCCCTTCCACACCCTCCCCTATGACTACACCCCTTCTACAACCTCCTCTTCTAAAAGCCTCCCTTGACCCCTGCCCCCCAACTTCTTTCCATCTAACATCTCCTACAATAAGTTTCAAAGGCCATCTTTCCCTTAAACCACTTTCCCTGAACCAAGAAACTCTTAGACCTTGAATGAAGAGATACTTGGACATGGTTCCCATGTCATAGGGGCTGCTCCATTTGTCAGGATCCTCTACAATGGGACCCAGGCCTACTAGCTGTACATAACCCCCATCAAACAGCTCCAAGTCCAGAAACCTTCAGACTCTATCAAATCTGAGGAGGAGATTCTGTATGAGGTTGTGCCCCCCAAATACTATGAGTTTGTAGATGTATTCTCAGAAGGAAGTACCAAGGAGCTCCCCCTGCACCAACCCCATAACTACCAGATCAACCTAGAAGATGGAGCCTTCCCCCCCTTTGAGAAGGTCTACAAAATGTCAGAAACTAAACTCTGGGCCCTCAAGGACTATGTCAACAAGATGCTAGAGAAGGGCTTCATCTGACTCTCCTCTTCTCCCACTGGAGCCCTGCTTCTCTTTACTAAGAAGAAAGATGGCATGCTCTGCCTCTATGTTGACTACTGAGTGCTCAAACAGATCACAAAGAAGAACCAGTACCCCCTCCCTCTTATCAGAGACCTTGTAGACAGGCTCCAGAGCACTATGGTATATACAAAGATTAACCTCCACTCTGGGTACAATAATGTTTGCATTGCCCCTGGACATAAATGGAAGACTGCTTTCCAGACTCAATACAGGCTCTTCATAATGCCTTTCAGGATGACCAACTCTCCTACTTACCTTCCAATAATTCATGAACAACATCTTCCATGATATGAATGATGTCTTTGTGGTGGTATACCTAGATGACATCCTCATCTACTCTAACTCCCTTGCAGAACACCAAGATCATGTCCAACACATTCTAGAGCAACTCTAGCAGCACAACCTTCATGCCAAACTCAAGAAATGCTCCTTCCACACCCAGAAGGTTGAGTATCTGGGCATTATTATCACTCCAGAAGGTGTTTATATTGACCTAGACAAGGTCAATGCTATCACCAGCTAGCCCTGGCCATGGAACATGAAGGAACTCCAGTCCTTCCTCAGCTTCACAAACTTCTATTAGAGGTTTATTAACAATTACTCTGGGATCACAAAAAAGCTTACTCACCTAACCCAGAAAGACACTCTGTGGAATTGGGACTTGGACTGTCAAGATGTCTTTAAACTCCTCAAAAATGCCTTCACCTCTGCCCCTATCCTCTGACACTATGACCCCTCCCTTCCCATTATTCTTGAATGCAATGCCTCCAACTACACCCTTGTCAGAATTCTCTCTCAGACTGACCCTGACACTTAAGAACTCTGCCCCATCACATTCTACACCTGCTTCATGATTCCTATAGAACTCAATTACAACATCTACAACAAGGAGCTCCTTGTAATCATGGAAGCCTTTTGACAGTGGAGGACATACCTAGAAGGCACCTGGTACAGTATCCAGGTCTACTTAGACCACAACAACCTCCAGTACTTAATAACCACCAAGCAACTCAGCTGCTGACAGACCCAATAGTCCAAACTGCTGTCCAAGTATAACTTTGCCATCTGATATCACCCCAGCTGTCTTGGAGCTAAGCCCAATGCCCTGACTTGAAGGCCCAATGTCTACTCTCAAAATTCCTTTGAGGCTAGGCAGAACATCTTCAATCAGCATGTCATTATTCTCCCCAAGCAACTCTGGGCCACACTGCTGCTAAACAACAAAAGCCTCCTCCAGAGAATCTGCCAGGTGCCTCCAGATGACTACTTCTACTCCCACAACCCCCAAAACTCCCCCCCTCCCTCCTCTGAAACCTTCTCTAAACCTCCCACCTTCACTCTTTCTCCTAACAACTAGCTTCTCCTCCATAACAGTGTGATTTATGTTCTGGACCACCAGAAATTACACCTCAAGGTCCTCTAGCAGCATTATGATCACAAACTCCAAGGTCACCCAGGGATCTGAAAGACACTGTAACTTATCATGTAAACATATTTCTGGCCAGAACTCAAGAAAGACATCACTAGATATGTCTATGCCTGCAAGGTGATAAGACCTATCTATTGCTGAGTACAATTACTGACATTTCCAACTATCTTATTGGGACAGCACATGACCTGGGATCAGCACAAGATTTGCACAAGATCTTAGCGACTATGGGAATTTTTGGATCATGAGCATTTATCATGTGGGGCCTAGACTATACATCTAGAACAACCTTGCCAAAAGCCTCTTTAGTGATGTTTGCTAGTGACAATTCTTAGTGACATAGGCCTTTTGCTTTTAAAAGAAACATATGAACATGTGACTTCTTGTACCTTTCATTTTTCTTGATTACTAACATACTTGGATAGCATCTACACTTCAGATACTGATGTTTAGTATGCTCTTTATTTTCATTCTGACACATAGTATGCACTTTTTGACATTGGATACTTATATGTGGTTACCATCTTGACACCCAGCATGCATTTTGACAGATGCCATTACCTGCAGTAACCATCTTTCTTTTTAGGCTATATTACTTACAAACAGTATAAATACCCCCTGTACATACCTAGTAGAACAACAAAGAAATGGATAGAGCAACTCCCAAGTACTTGCCCCTCAATATCTCTTTCAGCCTCAGAACTCATTCTCATTCATCCTTACTCTTGTTAATGGCTTAGTGACAAGCCTTAGCAAACTTGTCCTTGATTTAGCATGGTACTAAGTACAGGTGCCCTTTGTGTTTTAGTGTCTTAGCAATATTAGCAACTATGGTTAGCAACAAGTCTTGTGTGTCCCTTTGTTTACTCCTCTTTTGACTTACATTCTTGTTTCCATGTTCCCCTTTATCACTAAGTTTTTACCTACCTTAGCAACATCTTCTTAATGGTTATTTGCCTAACAACATGTTCTTAACCCCTTTCCCACTTAGCAACTTCCATTTACCTTACCTATATCACCATTACATACTGCTTTACCTTCTACTCCAATTCCATTTTTCATTTAGTGACTTAGGCTAACATTAGCAACTCTTTTTACTTGCACCCCTTTTTCACCCTACTATCTACAGCTTTCATTCTCTGGGACAATTACTGACTTGCCCTCACCTACATCCTACTGCCAGCTACCCTATCTGGTTGCCAGTGCACTCTAGGTCTTTCCTTCTGGTTTTCTGCACAGCAGCTAGGCAGCATAGGAGCACAATCAAAGGTATGCTGCTGGGCTAAGGTTCTGTACCACCAACCATTTGGACTTCTCAAACCCCTCCCAATAGGATGCCAACCTTGGTCCTCCATCTCTATAGACCACATTGTCAAACTTCCAGAGTCTGAGGAATACAACATAATCCTCATCATAGTATGCTGACTGACAAAATAAGCAGTCTTTATCCCCTGCCACACTATAGATGATGCCCCACACTTGGCCCACCACTTCATCATCCATATCTTTGTGAAATATGGCCTGCCTGACAACATTATCTCTGACCAAGGCACTTTGTTTGTCTTATAGTTCTGGCAGTCTGTGTGCTGGGCTCTGGACATCAAGTCTAGCCTGTCAACAGCCTATTACCTGGAGACTGACAGACAGACCAAGTGTGTCAACCAGACCCTGAAGCAGTATCTTTGGCTATATGTAAACTACCTACAGGATGACTGGTGCATCAAACTTCCTCTTACCAAATCTACTTATAATAATTCCCTACACTTGGCCCTTGGAGTCTTCTCTTTCTTTGCAAACAAAGGATATATCCTTTGAGACATTCCCTTTCATGCTGCCCACACCACCACCCAGGACCTCCAGGACCTATAAGAATATCTCAAGTATGAACTCAGCACTGCTAACCAGACCTACTGCAAGTATGTGGATGCTTACTGGAGTCTGACTCTGGACTGGCTCATAGGGTCCCTTGTTCTGGCTTGATTGAAGGAATATCAAGACCCAGCAGCCCTCCCCAAAACTTGACTATAAATGCCTTGGACCCTTCAAGATCCTCCAAAAGGTCTCTTCCCATGCATACTAACTCAACCTCTCCACTGGAATGAAGGGAGTTCACCCTGTCTTCCACATCTGGCTTCTGAAGCAACATAACTCCAAACCCTTCCCTAGCCAGCAGAACAAACCCCCTCCTATTGTTGAGATCAACAGAGAAGCCCAGTACAAGGTTGACATTATCCTTGACTCCTGACACTGCCATGGCCAGATCAAGTACTATGTCCATTGGACCAGGTATAGACCCAAGGACAACACTTGGGAACTCTTAAAACATCTCCAGAATACCCTCAAAGCCCTTTAGAACTTCTATTGGGACCACCCCCAAAAGCCTTGAGACCTACAACTCAGGCCTTAACTTTGGGACCACTCACAGCATAACCCCATCCCAAGCTCAAAAGGGATTCAACTCCTCTATGCATGTTTCTGCTACCCTGCCTCTCCCTTCTTACCTCCTTCTCATCCTCCTCTGATCATTTTATCACCCATCTTATCTCACTCACCCAACCCCCATTATCTATTGTCCCATCTTATCAGCCTATTTTATTCAGCCTATCTTATTACCTTATCTTATCTCACCTAACCTGCTCATTTTATCCAGGCTGGAACCAAGAAAGACATCAACATTCAAGAATAGAAAATGAATAGAAAGGACTAAGAAAATACAAGAAAAAAACTACCTTGACAACTATATCTAGAACCCTGCCCCCCTTCTCCTCACCCAACTACCCTCCCCTTGCCTTTTGCCCTCCTACAGGCCTCCCTCTTGGCTTCCTGGAGATCCACAACCTCTACTTTGTTGTCTCTCTCCACTGTCATAACAACCTCCTCTGGAGGAGGCCTCACTACATGCCCTGGAGCTCCACCCATATTGTCCTCCACATCTCCTTCAGGACATTCTCCAGGCTCAGCATAGGTTCCATCAGGCTCTGCACTGTCTTCTCCAGTGCATCCTTCTGGCTGAATACCAACCTCTGGTATACACCCTCCAGCCTCTCCAATTTCCTTATACCATGTTCAATCTCTGGAGGTAGGTAATACTCTAAGCAAATCTTTCTAAGGCTGTCCTGAACAAACAACCTTGCTAGAGTCACCCCATTCAGCAATTCCTGATGTGCCTGAATCCACTTTAAGAAATGTCAGCCTCATGTCAGGATCTGGGGAACTCACTTACCTAAGATAGAGAGATGGTGCTGGGTCTGCTGGGCTGCCAGCCAGCTCCAAACCCACCCCTTGTTGCCAGCATGGACCTGCTGCCCTACAGAGGTAGCCCTTCATAAACTACCCTCATCATAATCTATAGAGCCCTCTCCATACTCTGCTTCTGCTTTGCACACTTGCCTTCACAGTGCCTCATGTGCCTCACAAAGGGTCTCCAACTCCTTGACCTTCAACTCCAGCTCCCTTGCCAGCTCCTGGTTCTATGACCTGAGACATTGGTTCTGGTCTAGCTGGATAAGTTTCTGAGCTCAAAGCTATGCCACCTCCTCCTGTCTAACTATCCCAGGAGGACTGGAAGTCATCCTGATGGATGGCATAGAGGTCTATGAGAAAAGCAATAATAGAACTAGTTAAGGTTGCTTTCTTCCCTCCACTCCTTTAGATGATACCTGCTGCTTGAAGGAAGGCCCCATGCTAAATGGAGATCCAGGCAGGAATAAGGGCATCTGGAGATTAGATGACCTTGCTGGCATCTCTGTCCCTGCATCCTGTCCCTAGGAGGCCTACTGCTTGATGACCACTTCCACCCAGGGGTACAGAACATCTCAAAGGACCTGCTCAGGCACCACTTTGCTCTTCCACCACCCTACCTGTTACTAGCTTCAGAATGAATAGTGGATGTGGTGATCCTAACACCTGCCACAGATATCCTGCACCCACTAGGCTGTCCTGGGGGAGGGAGGATGCAGGGAGTGCCATGGGAATGGCAAGTATTACACTAGGAATTTCAGTAACAGATAAGAGGCATCAGGACCATTGGCTACTCACTAGAGCATTTGCCACACACCACTTGTGCAATGGCTGGCCCACTCTCCTGAAAGACCCTAGCCCTAAGGGTCCCACTACTTAAAGAGGCATGAGGAGATTTCTATAAGACTCAGGTAGCTTAGCTTGTTACTGCTGCTATTCTATAAGGAAGTTAGCCTTAGAAAAAGTCAATAAAGGAACAGACTTATGTTGAAAAAGATGCTTGATTGCCTCTTGACCCCTCTGGTGCTGGCATTTGATGTGGGCTGCCTCAAAAATCAACTCTAACCTTGTAGATCAAAGTTATATGACATTGTTGACCTATCAATGCACATGATGATAGTTCTGAGGTGAAATGAGGTGAAATGAGCCAAAATGGAATGGTCCCTGACATCACTCCTCATCTAAAGTGCAGCATCTTGTCTATATAGAATGTGACAACTCCTGGGAAAGTTAGCGTGGGAGTGGGAAAGTCGTCCGCTTTGGGTTGTTGCTTACAAATTCTGACTAAGGCTGACTAAAATTTTGCCTTTTAAGGTAACTACTTCAGAGTTGGCTCATTTTT
>JABCKS010025595.1:0-10024 GCA_018851325.1 Termitomyces sp. DKA19 | reverse complement strand
AGTAGGCTGTCTCATAGGCTTTGCTAAAGAGCTGGAGGCAGCCTGAGTACTCCAGAACTAAGTTCCTTATACATCAGTTGATAGTGCACTGTCTGTATAGCCAACTGTTCAAGGTTTATTGTCTCCTTGTCCAGTAATTATTTGGGCTGACCTGTCCAAAACAGTATGCTATGCACTAATGTACTTATCTGTGTGATGTCTGTATATTGTATTGGCTTGTCTCCATCTCCTAGCAGGAACATGCTGCTCTCAGATAGATTTGGGTATAGTAGTAATGATACTTATATTGCTGGTACTGACATTTCCAAGGCAGGAGATTTCTCCCCTGGTTGAAAAATAGAGTGCACAATGGACATCATTCATGATATAAATAGCCTGACAGGCATGCCAAAGCTTTTGCTGGGCTTACAAAGTACCAATTCATCCCATTTTTGCAGGAGCTGATACACCAATGCTGGAGGCATCTCAGTAGTCTGCAGCACAGAAGAATGATCTCCTATATCTGCCAAATGAAGTAGGAGATTAGTGGACCTAGTCATAAGAACACATTTCTAATGTGGCATCACAGAAGTTACAAAGTTTGATGGGCTATTACCTAGTTTGGTAACAGGGAGCCAGAAAGTCCAAAGCTGGTAGCAGAAAATCTAAAAAAAATGTAGCTGTGGTGACAAGACTAGAACAACCTTGTATTATTATGCAATAGCTAGATCAGACTGTAATATCAGATTTAACTAGTTACTAGGTGAAAATACAAGATATTACTCTTACATAAGCAGTGAGCTAGCAATCATGCATTGTGGATATGTGAGTATGACCTATATATAGTAATGATCTATTACAATGTATTAACCTATCTATTGATTGAATAAAGTTAACTAATATTGAATTCAGCTTATTAGGGTAAATTTTACAATTCTTGACTATTGATATACTAGATATCACATCATTGATATGGCTGCTTCAATAACAAGGTCAGCCAGTATAAGAGGAAAAGAGAATAAAAAGAAAGAGACCTACAAAATTATGGAAGCTAAAAACTATAAGCTGAAAAAGATGCTAAAAACTGTAGGTGGAGGACTTCCACAAATTCTAACTGCCTCCCTTGCTGCTAGCAGCCAGCAAAATCCACATAATAATACTGGACAATAGCTAGGCCATTCATCACCAAATGATATGATATGCTGATAGCCACTCAAGGTGGCTGCACACCACTAAGAGTGATTATAGATCAATGATTTGTGATCCTCCATCAAACCTTCTACAACAAACAATCATTTTCAACTCTCAAAGAAGAATGCTTAAATTTGTATAGAATACTATATCAAACAACTGCCACCCCACAAGGAACCTCCAATGCATTATAAAGAGTACCCAGCTGCTGGCTATAAGGGAGAGGAGAACCAAGGGAAAGGTTTAGCTAATCAATGTCTAAACCTTTCCACCTAGACCAGTCAAGACTATGCTAAGCACATATTGGCACTTCAGATATATATTGGTATAACATATAATCACACTATAGTCAAGGTCTATATATGCTGGGAGAAGTATAAAGGGAAGAGGGGATTAGGGATTTCAGGCAAGCAAATATCTGCCATGACTCAGTCATTCCCAGGGAGCAGATTGCCCAGACCTATGAGCTCTATTAGCTTCAGAAACATAGTTTTAATACAACTTTCAAGCCCATTCATTAGTTTTGAGACCATCTCACTCTTTTGAATTTAAGTCAATAAATCTATTACCTCTATCTACTACAAGTGAGGACTAGTAAAGAGAGGCCCCAAACTCTTGCAAAGTCTAAGTGCAAGACATTTGGCCAAGTTTTGTAAGTTATGTACCACAGTCTAAACTTAGAATTTGCATCATTATATAAGTTACTATTAAAATATTTTAAGTTATTATAATGCTTAAAAATTATTTCTAGAATGGTTAAGATTAATGGTTATATATGTTGTCCACACAGCAATATTTTTCAACTCCGTTTGTATTTCCGCGGTCACTTGACTCACTGTTTCTCGTTGTGTTCACATTCTGTTACTTGGCTCTTTCCATAATGTCCTCTTTCCGACGTGGTGGTCGAAAGCCCTATACAGTCCGTTCAATCTCCTTTGTTGCCAAGACCAGCCCTAAATAATCAAAACGCAACAGCGCCCTGAAGCTCGAGTCGACATCAGCGGTCCGTGGGTACACGACAAGGCTCCGACAGGCCCGAGAGGAACTGTTGTTGTCGCTGCCCCCATCGCTTCTACCAACGCCAAGCTCCTTGTCTCAAATCTGCACTATGAGATCACACCGAAAGACCTTACCGTCAGCTTGTCTTTTTTAGACTATTTTAAGATTATTGAAGTATTTTTAGGCAATCTTTGGACAGATTGGCACGCTAGTTCGTGAACCACTTATTAGGGTACGGCCAGCCCTGAGCTTTACGTGAAAAAGAAGCCAACATCGACCCTATCCTTATATTCATTCGGTTTTACATCGTTCCTTTTCAAGTACGATCGCAGCGGCCGCTCCTCAGGTATTGCCATCATCTCGTTCGAAACCGCGACCGAAGCCAGAAGGGCGAAGAAACAATTCGATGGGATCCTTGCCAGGGGTAATGTCCTTTTCCCTCAGCTAACAGCATTCCTAGGATGTTGTGCGTTACGGGTCTAAAAAGCTGACGCGTCACACGTAGGACAACCTATGTCGATCGCCTTCGATACATTGCCGCCGCGCCACCCTCGGTCAGTAAGCGCACCGACATCCCTCATCAACAGAATGCAGAAGCCCCCACTCCTCGACCGCTTCAGCCACGATGATTTAAGCGTCAAGATGCCCTCTGGCCCGTATGTCATCCTTTTACTTCCGTCCTGACCTTCCGTTACACCTCATTGATTCGCATATAATCCAGTCGAAGAGGCGTTGGCCCCATACGATCTCGACCTACTCGTAGTGGGCCTCGTGTCTCCAAAAGGCCAACGACAGCGGAGGAACTCGACAAGGAGTTGGATGCGTTTATGGGTGATGCTGAGCCTGTTGCGGCAGTGGAACAGCCCAAGGCGTCTAACCACGATGTTGAGATGGCTTAAGTATCTCGTTATGATCAGTTTTTTTCTCTTTTTCTCTCCTAGTCTGCTTCCCGAAATTGTATGTACCTGCAGTAATATCTTAGTGTCTTGTCTTTGATCGTAAGCTTCGAGATTTCTCAAACCTTGTTCTCAATTTTGATAGTTCGAGTAATTTGCGACAAAACAATCTGATGAGTTAATGGTGCAATTACTCTTTCATCTTGCTGTGCTCTTTATGCCTCACACACACAGTCGGACCTCTTTCTTTGCGATGAAAGCACCACTCGCATCAAGTCCGCAAACACGATGGGGAGATGACGTTCTTGAGGCAATTCGTCAAAAACTCAGGTTGATGTTGCCGAGCTTCGATACATGCGAGTGTCCGAGGTTGTGAATCCTGCGGGAAAGAAGGTACAACCTGTGGAGATGCGGGTTGAAGAGTACATGGCTTCGATACTTTTATATGAAGTTGTATTGCTGCCTTCTGTGGCTTAGAAATCAACCATTTGACACGAAAAACACGTCACCCGACTTGTATCCGACAAGAGATCTCAGATACAGCGGGTAACAGCTCGCAAAGGTGTCCATAGATCTAGACATACAGGAAGTCTTCCAATCGTGTTACTCATGGAACTTGATCGACCACAACCTTACGCAGCCGTCAGCACCAGTAGTTGCTAAGTTTACAGAACCCGGTTTCTCCAACCAGTGGACAGCATTTGCGCCACCTGGAGCAGCGTTCTTGATTCCAATATTCTTCATGGGCTTGGATACGCTCCAGATATAAACATGTGTATCGAGTGAGGCGGATGCACAATGCCGAGAATCTATTGTCCAAGCAAGAGCGTTTATACGCGCAGTGTGGAAGGACCAACGTGAGGTAATCAACTGGGACGTTGTGAGGAGAGAAGAAAAGGTAAGAGTAACATTTTACCTTCTGTTCCTTCACGTCGAATAGAATGATCTTGCCACTAGACTGTTAAAGAAATGTCGGCCAAACCCTACAAGGGTCACTCCTGAAATAAACTCACGTCCCCAGAGGCTAGCAACTTCCCATCTGGTGAGAAAGCCAGTGCAGAGACCACACCCTTATTCCCCTCCAGGACTGCTGTTTCTGTCAAGGTCTTCCCATCCCATAAATTTAAACGGACTTTCTGGTCCTGAAAATGCAACATCAGCAGAGTATCCAAAGAAGCACTACGATTACTTGTATATACCTCTCCTCCGAGAGCTACAACTCTCTCACATATAGCAAGAGTACTCGTCGAAACGCGAGGCTTATGCTCAAGCACGCGCTGATCGGAACGGAACGCCTCGACAGAGTTGATCTCTGCGACGAACACGGTACCGTCCCCTGCAACGGCAATAGACTTTGGCTGGGACGCCATAGACACCGACGAAGACCTGCCGGTAGAAGACATGAGCAACGTCTTATGGAATTGGGGAAGGAACTTACGTGAACGATGCAACAGCTTCAGAGACGTCAACCTCAATCTCACGTACGCGATCGTCGTATCCAACAGAGTAAACATGCTTATCTTTTGCATTGAATGCAAGATCACAGATGAGACTGGAGTGGCACGTTCCTGCTACCAGATGTGATTCGCCTTTCTCGGACGAGTACGAGATAACACGCCCATCAGCAGTACCGCCAAAGAAAGTTGTATAATTGACGGATGCTAATGAGGTGACAGCCTTCTGCGGTGCCTATTAAGTTGTTAGTAAGTAAAATTGGGAAAACTAGAGTTCAAATTACATTGAGAACTCTTGTAGGTCCACCGCCATTTCTTGGATCAAAGACGTTCAAGGAGCCTGAGAGGGATAATGAGACAATATCCTGCTGTCCACTCCATGCGTTCCCGACTTGGTGATGGTCAACACCAGTACCAAGCTTCCATGTCGTCACTGGCTTCTGCGCTTCTAGATTCCCTGGGACGGTGGTCAGGGAACTTACAGTTTGAGATGTTTGAATACGCACATAGCGCAACAGTGCAATCTGCTGAAGAGGTGACAAAGCTCCTGCTATCAGGGCTCCAGCTAACAGCCGTCTACGATCGATGTACGTATTTGCCGCACCGGGCGATATTTAGATTACAACTCACAATCGTTCCTGTATGGGTGTTTGCAGTCAACTCGCTGATAGTGTCACCTGTTTTGCCGTCATAAAGAAAAACTTTCGCGTCGCTGCCTACGCTGACAAAATGATCCCCTGACGGTGCGTATTGTACATCTTGAACAAACTTCGTGTGGGTTTTGATGGTCTACAAAATAATCGTAATTTGTTATGTCATGACATGAAAGATGTGACCCACCTTGTCGTACTTGTATGGAGCACCTGTTTAGACGTGTTATGAGGAAGGCTTACGGGTGGAGCATCGTACACACCTTGATGAAAGACGATCAGCCCGTCGTCTGCGGCGGTTGCAACTCTGAAGGGACGTTGATGTCTGATAGACACGGCATTAATGGTCTACGCATTAACTCGGGTCAGGCATAGAACTGGGAAAGAACGCTTTTTATTCATACTTTGGAATGTCCACTAATCTCGCCGAAAGAAGATCCACTGTCCACCATGAAAGCATGGCCGAACCTAACAGACGAAGGAATTTTTATAAGCTCGCCATACGGATATCAGATACATACCTGTCTCGTCCAGCCCCGACAGCAATGATCCGTTTACTTTCGCCATCCCAGGCGAGATCATTACTAGGAAAGCAATCAGTGACAAAGCTAAGGTGGGACTGGTTGACAAAAGGTACACGCGACCCGAAATGACTTTGAATTCACCCTTCAAGGTCTGATCCTCTCCAACCGTATCCCACACCTTCACTAGTGAGCATATCATATTTCATCAGTGTACCTCACATTTCACGTCATTGAATAATATATTGAGATATTGACTTACCGGTACCGTTCACATCAGCAGATGCACAGTAGTATCCAGAGGGCGAAAATCTGGCAACAGTTGTGTTATGTACATGGCCCGTATATGTTTTTGATAGGAAAGAGTTCTGCCATGGGCAAGAGGAGATCAACCAAGAAAGAAGTTTAGCCTGAAGGAGATTAGTGCTTACATTCAGGTCGCGAACCTACAAACAATCTCTCGAGTGAGTAAAAGGCGGCACAGGTTATATGTGTGCTATACATACGATAACGGTCTTGCCATTTGTATATATGACCTTATCCTTTGATGCACTAAGCTTCGTCGAGACTCCCCGAGCTGTTGCTGGATTTGTGGGGAATATTCCCGTTTGTTGGAAGGACATGACACGGCGCCGAGAGTTTTGCAAAAGTCCGTCAATATAGGTGTAGGAAAGGAGTACTTAAGTTGTATCCTTTGAGATTGATTTGTCGTTGAGGTCGCTGCGAGATCGCGATTTAAGATTGTGATAATCTTATCACGTGGATAGACGGGTCTAACTGAGACCTGTCGAAGAACAACAACTATCACCACCCGTGAAGAGCACTTCGACCCGATCGGAAACTGCAACATGAACATGTCACGTGAATGATCACGCGCAGTTTGAAAGAGCGTAATGGATATTACTATCATGTGTCGGGAAGTGAAATTTTGAGCCTTTTTTTTTCTAGCTCTATCCCTTGAGTCCTTGAGTGTTAGGTCTCCAGACTTTCAGGTCATCTTAATTTGTATCTATTCTAGTACATAGTATTTTTTATAAAGTGATTTATGTTGGAGTCGGTGTGACGTCACCACGACAAACACTCAAGATGCCGAGCCAGGAACCACTCTTCACACTGTAATGGGCCAAGGCACCGTGCCCCTTCACACTTGGACAATGGACGAAATAACATATATAATCGGACATGTAGATACGACACCCTCAGTCACTTATACAAGACTGAGGGTGAGCAACTTAAATCACTTTATATCTACAAGTAACTGACTATATATTGACAGTATCAATACTGATAATAAATCTGTACAGGTACAGTTTACAATATAGTCACTTATATGAGACTGAGGTATCAATACTGATAATAACTCTGTATAACTTCCTATACAAGGTCTAAATAAGGGGTTTGAACTCTAACAATTTATGGCATATGAGGGATGTCAGCCCATGACTAAGTGAGAGGTACCAAAAAACCAGGAAGTGAAATTGCTGTCATGCCTGGTTACACCCAAGTTTAGAGTTTTACTTTGGAAGCTGACTTGCCAAATTGTCTACCTTGTTGCTCATTATCACTGGTCTCAGTCATCACTGGTCTCAATTCATGTCAGTTATGGTGCATACATCTTATGAATTCATGAAAGATTGATTTACTGCAGAGTTATTATGATATAAGCTATGTGGGGATATGAAGCCATGACTTGAGTTATGTGGCATGGATGATGGATTGGCAGGGAGCTGAGCAGGATAAGAGTGATGTAGAGAAGATGGGTGTGTAGGAGGTATGGGAGGGGGGAGTGGATGAGGTAATGTTTGTAGCACAGAATATAATGGAACAGGTACAGTATCAGCCATGGAATTGAGGCAACAGCACTGTAATGGCAGGTATGACTCTGAAGTGCTGCCAGATCCTGCAGCAATGTCTTGATCTGTCAGTGCAGATTGTTTCTTGTGACTGCTTGAATAATCCTGAAAATTGAGGCTTGTCTTTCAGCTTGAGGCATTCATTGAACTCATCCTCAATGCATTGTTGTAAGTCTGCCTTTCTTCCTGAGAGACAAACTGAGAACTGATGGTAGCTCCCAAAGTCCCTCATCTAAAGTCATAACACAAGCAGAAGTATTGATCCTTCAGCTCTGTTTGGCCTGCTTCTCAGCATCACAATTTACTTGGTTACAAAGAATGTGTAATAGATCAGCCATTACTCTCATATTCTGTGCTGTGCTGTTAAGTTATAAATATATAGTTTTATTAATTAGTTATTACTGTTATTCCATAGCATCACCTGATGCTACTTAAATATGCTATTTGTACTTGTGTAAGGCAGCACCTTACTTCATATCTTTGTAGACAGACCAATCAATGGGTTTTGTGATATAATGTGTGGACTGTAAGCTGTGCAACTCATAACAACAACATTACATTTTTTTATCACAAACAAGCAATTACTTGTTTACAAAGCAGAAGACAAACTTCTGAGAAAAAAGTTCACTACTATCTGTTGCAATCAGAATGTTGAAAATTTTAACAAACACCTTTCTTGATGGGCACCATGGTGACCATGGATGATCAGGTGCTCAAACCTGGTTCTGAATCAGAGTTTTGATGGAGAATCACAGAGTGCTCCATATGAAATGGCAGATCTTGCCTTATCAACCTATGGCATGGGGAGATAAAGCAGTGTGGATGCCAAGGAGGGAACAACTTGCCCCCTCTGTCACCAGTCAACAAAGTGTTGACCCTTCTACAGACAGATGCTAAGTATTTGAAGAGAATGTTAAGCAATCCTGAAGTAGGACCTAATGCCACTATTATGGGATAGATTGAGGATGTACTACTCTATCATTTCACTTTGAGGCATATGCCAGGAAAAAACCTTCAGTGTTGATGGCCTGTCAAGAAGACCTAAACAGCCAGGAGATGAAGAATATTCACCTGTTAAGATGGCCTGTCAAGAAGACCTAAACAGCCAGGAGATGAAGAATATTCACCTGTTAATTCAGAGTTGGTGGATCAACCAAAGGCAATGCACTTTGAGTATCCAGCCAAAGCCAACAAAGAACCAGGTTGGGAAGATGAGGAACCTTTAGCACTTGAAGAGTTTGCTGATTAGATTGATACAAGAGGTGGATATCTATATACAGTAGCTACAGAAGTGTCAGACCTTGAATAAGAACTCAACAAGGCAAAGTTGCAGGAGAAGGACTTTAGGAAGGCAGTTTTAAGTCAGTAACAGTCATTCAGAATGGATCCTGTAGCAGTACTAGCCCTTGCTTGACCTCTTCTACCAAGAGAAGAAACTGGGGAGGATAGAGAAGCTGACTTGCAAACCTACTTGGAGCATAGAACAGGAGGAGAGAGTAAGCAATGGGATAACTTATTACCAATTGTACAGAGTTGGTTGCAAGACCCAGGCAGAGAACCTGAAGGATTAAAGGATTGAGAGCCAGACAAGTTCAGGAAGTTTACAAGGCAATTCTTCTTTGACTCAAAGGAGAGACTGTACAAGTGCAATTATGAGGCTAGGTATAAGCTAGTAGTCAATATTGACAGACAAATGTCTATGCTGAAAGCAGCTCATAATGCCTTGGGGCATAAAGGGGCTTATGCAACCAAAATGCTGATACAAAAATGCTTTTAGTGGCCTGGAATTAATGAAGATGTGCAGTGGTATATTGGGACTTGTCACAACTGCCAGATTAGACAGAAGACTGTGGTAAATAGGGCATCAACTATAACCTATACACCCTCTATCTTTTAAACAATATATATTGACACTATACACATGACTCTAGCTTCTAATGGCTATAGGTACATTGTCTATGGTAGATGTGCATTGTCTTCTTGGATAGAAGGCAGGCCCTTGCACAAAGAGAACTATAAAACAATTGGTCAATGGCTGTTTGAAGATGTGATCTGCTGCTGAGGCCATATTATTGAAATCATCACTGACAATGTTAGTCAGTTCAAGAAAGTCACAGCTTGGCTTGAAAAAAAATATGAAATCAGAGGCATTGCCATCTCTCCATATAATTCTCCAGCTAATGGCAGGATTGAGAGACCACATTGGGATGTGAGACAAGCTTTGTTCAAGGCTTATGAGAATTGCACTAAATAGTTCTGGTTTTTCTGCCATATAATGTGGAGTGACCACATAACTATTAGGTAGAGATTTGGATATTCTCCATACTTCATAGTCACTGGAGCTTATCCAACCATGCCTCTGGATCTAGTAGAAGCTACCTGGTTAATTGAATTTCCAGAAAGGCCATTATCTACAGAGGAGTTGATTGGGTATAGGGCTAGAGCACTAGCTAAGTACCACCAACATATAGAGAAAATAAG
>JABCKS010025594.1:0-12695 GCA_018851325.1 Termitomyces sp. DKA19 | reverse complement strand
GGAATTAAGCATTGAGTTGTGAAACTCAAGGCTCTAACTGAGCACAGTGAGGTTAGAGCCAGGATTAAGCATTGAGTTGGATATCAAAGACCTAACTGAGTGTAGCAAAGTTAGGTCTAGGTCTAAGCAAAAACTACAGGCCCGTGCCAAAGGCATGGACCATAACTTGTCATGTATTGGAAACTGACTTCTTCACTAGAATAGCAGTAGTGGTGAACTAAAGCATCAGAGACTTGAGGAGGGCCTTCTGTGTCTCCTTGGATTATGAGGACAACAGCAGCTCCTTGGGGCTCCTGAGAGAGAGTAAGGCAGCCTTCTTATAAGTAGTACATGGCTAATGGTGTAAGGGTGACCCTTTGGATGCTGGGACTCAATCACACAGCTGGAAAAGGAAGATTCAAAGTCTATTTGGAGCTATGCTATATCTATAGATTAGCTACACACCTGGCAAAGGGAGATCCAAAGAGAACAAGTCTAGAGATTCCCTATACCCAACATGACCTTCTAGACTTCTGGAACCATGGAACTAACTGTATAGTAGAAGGAGGGTCATGTGCCCCCATAATGTACTTACATTTATGATACAGCCGATAGATAGTCTGGAACATAGGAAGTGAGGTAAGGTGAGGTGAGGTGAGGTGAGGTGAAACTAACCCTAACCTCATAGACTAAGGTCATGTGCAATTGTTGACCTATCAACACATGTGATGATAGTTCTGATCTGAGATGATGCAAAGTGAAGTGAGGTGAAGTGAGGTGAGATGAGGTGAGATGAGGTGAAATGAGCTGAGACAGGATGGCCCCTGACATCACCTCCCCTCTAGAATGCAGCATCTTGATGCACCTGGATAGAAGAATTTCCAAATTGCTTTGTCTACTGCCAAGATAGAAATAATGCCTTGAATTGCCTTTGGAGCATTGAAGTGTCTGTGGTAGAATTCCTGCACCCATGCTGGTGCATGTACATTTTCCTGCAGTTCCCAAGATTTCTCCTCAATGCTATAACCCTTCTACTTCACCTTGAACTGTAACTTTCCTCAAAACAACCTACTATCCAATATTGCTTTCATCTCATACTCCTCTTCCTTGTTAACTAGCACTGATGGTGGTGGCAGTTTTAGGCATCAACCTGGAATAAGGTCTTTAGGTGCAGGGAATAGCTTAACTGTATTGAAGACTGGATGTAGTTGCTATAGACTGATTGGAAGTTTCAACCTGTAGGCTAGTGGCCCTACTTGTCTCTCCACCTTGAATGGCCCTAGACAATGGTGGGACAGCATCTGTGATAGTTGCATTGCCTTAATGTCTGAGCTGTCTAGATATACCCAATCCTCTGGTTTGTACACTGGAGCTAGTGTTCTTCCCCTGTCATAATACTATCCCATATCCTCTTTTGCTTTTGTCAGTGCTGCTTTTGCCTCCTCTTAAGCTCTCCTCATTTTCTCCACAAACTTGTTCACTGTCTCATTCTCAGAGGGTCTTGCTTTGGGCTCAGAACTCATATGTGCATGCCAGCCCATGTCTAAGAAAAAAGGAGTCACCTGAGTGGAGGAGTGGATGTGATTGTTGTACTGGAATTCTGTATCAGGTAGGAGCTCATCCCAATCATCCTGCCTCTCATTACAGAACAATTGCAAATACTGCTCCAGTTTCTGATTTACCCTTTCTGTCTGTCCATTGGACTGAGGATGATAAGCTGTGGGCATGTGAAGCTTTATCTCCAATAACCTGTATAACTCTCAAGTGAACTCTGCAACAAATTGGGGGCCCCTGTCTAGGACATAGCCATCTGATAAACTATGAAGCTTCTAAATGTTCTTCTAATATAAACTGACAGCTCCCAATGCAGAACAAATGGTAAGGATTGGAATAAAATGAGCCTGCTTCCCATAGAGATCCACTACCACCATAATTACATTGTACCCATGAGCATCTGGAAGTTCTACAATGAGGTCCACCAATGCCACACTCTAATGGCTAGGAGAGATTAGCAGGGGGTGGAGCTGACCCATGGGTGCTTGATGGCAAGCCTTTGTATGTAGACAGAGGTTGTATATACTCATATAGGTGCCAATATATCTCGACATTTGAGGCCACCAGTAGTTTCTTGAAAGCAGTGTCCTGCTATGCATGAGTCATGGTGTTGTTCTACAATACATTGTTGGAGCTTTGGAATGTTCAGCACATAGATCCATCCCTGAAAAGTCAACAGTCAATTCTGTAGCCTCCACTCCTCTGTATACATTGACCTTCACTCCTCTGGTCTGCTGTTTTTGTCAGGCTTGTGCTACCTGTGCCACTGCATCTTCTTGAACACCCTGAAAATTTGCACATCCTATATCTCAGAGAATGACTGCCTCCTCTCCTTGAGTTACAATCCCTTCTAGAGTACAGATGGCAAAGAGGTCTAGTTTTAGGAGTACAATGTTATCATTATCATCTGCTCTCTTGCCATGGTCTACTCTCCTGGACAAGGTGTTTTTGTGGTGCAATGAGAAGTCAAAATTGGCCAGATACAAAGACCACTGAGCTTGGTGTCAATTGAACTTCTTTGCTGAGCAAAAATATTCTAAGTTCTTGTAATCTGTCCAGATTTCAAACTGATGCCATGCACTCTCTAGGAAATGCTGCCACTCTTCTAAAGACTGGATGATAGCTAGCATTTCTTTATTATGAATCTTATAGTTTCTTTCTATGGCATCAAACTCTTGGAGTAGAAGGCCATGGGGTGCCATTTTCCATCCTCCTTGGACTGTTGGGGTAAAACTGCTCCCATGGCATAGTCTGAGCTGTCAGCTTCAATATAAAGAGGGGCATTGTCATCTGGGTATACTAGGACAGATTTCAAGGTAATGGCTTGCTTAAGGATATCAAAAGTGGCCTATTGTGAGTATTCCCACTGTCATGCCACATCCCTACTGATAAGGTCAAATAGCAGGTGTGTGTGGTGAGAGAAATCCTGAATGAACCTTTGGTAGAAGTTAATGAAGCTCAGAAAAGCCTGCACTTCCTTCTTGTTCCTTTGCTCTGGCCATTCCACTAAATCTGCCACTTTAACTGGATCCATTTCTGCCACACCATGTGAAACAATCAGACCTAGATACTCCACCTTGGTCTGCTCAAACTTGCACTTCTCAGGTTTCAGATAGAGCTGGTACTGATAGAGACATTCCAGGACCATGTATGTGATACAACAATGCTCCTCTAAGGTTTTAGTATAAATGAGTATGTTGTCCAGATATATACAGACAACACACTTTGCAATAAGATCACAGAAAATGTCATTTATTATGGTCTGAAAAGTGGCAAGGCTATTTGCAAGGCCAAAGAACATTACCAATGGTTTAAAGAGTCTATGATTTGTTTAGAACACTGCCTTCCACTTATCTACTTCTTTAATACATACATTATTGTAACCTAACCAGACATCTAGCTTAGTGAAATAACATGCACTATGGAGGTTATTCACAAGTTTGGAGATGAAGGGAAGGGGTAGTGATTCTTCACAGTCATTGCATTCAAGACTTGATAGTCTTGAACCAGATGGAGAGATCCATCCTTCTTCTTAATAAAGAAGACTGGGGAGGCTGTTGGAGACCTTTGAAGGTTGTATTTGCCCAGAGTTGAGGTACTCCTGTAAAAAAGCATCTAGCTCATCCTTTTTCTATGGTACAAGTGGGTAAACCTTGCAACTTAATGGTTCTGCACCCAGAACCAGTTCAATAGCATAGTCCCATTGTTTGTACTCAGGAAGGGAGTCAAAGGACACTTTGGCAAATACTTCCTCAAAATTCTGAAGGTATTGGGGGATTGCACTGCTTGAGGTCTTTGGCTTTGAGTTTGCTGTAAAAGCCTTGGCCAATTGCTGAGAAGTGGTCTGACTAGCCCTTATCTCTGCCTTGGTTGGAGGGAGGCAAAGAGTAGTAGCATAAATCCAATCCCCCACTTCAATAGCCTCATCTGGGAACTCTAGGTCCAGAGCATGATTTGACTTCCTAGCTTCACCTTCTTTCTTTTAGCTACCACACTCACTTCCTCTGACATCCTTATAGAGGGCCTTTCTGTGAGGGAATGCCAGCAAGGGGGGGGGGTCCAATAGGTTGAGGTCAGTATATAGGAAGAGGTCAGCATATAGGAAAAGGCCAGCATGACAAGTGCATATGGCTGCATGTTCATGGACCTCTGCTCTATGCTCCTCTCAGGCTTCTCCTGCACAGGTGGTGCAGCAATATAGGCATTGACTCATCTTTACCACTTCCTTCACTCAATCAATCTCTGGGTTATGTTTTCAGAGCCAAGTGAACCCCAAGATCATGTCCTGCCTTCCTAAATTGGTCACTGCATCCAAATGAACTTGAATGCTATATTAGGCACTTTCCAGGTATACTCTCTATTGTTGGAAGGCTTCTATGATCACAAGGAGTTCTTTGTTATAAATGTCATAGTTGAGCTCCATAGAGATCATAAAGCAGGCATAAAATGTGAAGGGGCAGGGCTCCTGGAAGTCAGGATTAGTTTGAAAAAGGATTTCAGCAAGAGTGTAGTCAGAGGCATTGCACTCAAGGATGATGGGGAGGTGGGAGTCATAGTGTTGGAAGATGGGGGTGGAGGTGAAGGCAGACTTGAGGAAGTCAAAGATATCTTGGCAGTCTAAGTCCCGGTTCCATAGAGTCTCCTTCCAGGTGAGACAAGTGAGTTTCTTCATGATTCTGGAGTAGTTGTCAATAGATCTCTGGTAGAAGTTTGCAAAGTTGAGGAAGGACTGGAGTTCTTTAATGTTCCATAAGAGGAGCCAGTTAGTGATAGTGTCAACCTTGACTGGGTCAATGCAAACACCTCTTGGAGTGACAATAACACTGAGGTACTCAGCTTCTTAAATGTGGAAGGAGTACTTTTCAGGTTTGGCATGGAGGTTATATTGTTAAAATCACTCTGAATATGCCAGATATAGTCCTGGTGTTCCATGAGGGAGTTGGAGTAGATCAGAATGTCATCCAGATATACTACTACAAAGATATCATTCATGAAGTACTAGAAGGTGGCAGGGGAGTTGGTCATTCCAAAGGGCATTACCAGATGTTTGAAGAGTCTATAGTGGGTTTGGAAAGTGGTCTTCTACTCATGTCTGAGGGCAATATGGATGTTATTGTACCCAGAGCAAAGGTCAATTTTTGTCTATACTTTTGTACTTTGGAGTTGATCTACAAGGTCTCCAATGAGGGGAGAGGGTACTGGTTCTTCTTCATGATCTGCTTCAGTCCTTAGTAGTCAACACAGAGGTGGAGTGTGCCATTCTTCTTAGCAAAGAGGACTAGGGCTCCAGCAGGGGAGAAAGAGGGTTGAATAAAGCCTTTTCCCAGCATCTTATCCACATAGTATGTGAGGGCCTGGAGCTCAGTTTCTGATATGTTGTAGACCTTTCTGAAGGATTGGAAGGCTCTTTCTTCCAGGTCAATCTGGTGGTCATAGAGTTGGTATAGGAGGAGCTCCTTAGCACTTTCTTTCAAGAATATGTCTGCAAATTTGTGGTATTTGGGGGGCATAACCTTGTACAGAATCTCCTCCTTGGACTTAGTGGAGTCTAGGGGTTTCCAGGCTTAGAGCTGTTCAATGGAGGTTATGTACAGCTGATAGGCCTGGGTCAAAGATTCTGATAAACAGGGCAGCTAATATGATATGAGGACTATGTCTAGAGGTCTCCTCATTTAGGGTCTGAGTGTTTTTTAGGCTGGGGAAAGCAGTTTGGGGGAGGATTGGCCCTCTCAACTTGTTATAGGAGATATTGGGTAGAAAGAAGTTTGGAGGCAGGTGTCAGGAAAAACTTTTGGGGGAAGAGGTTGTGGAGAAGGATATAGGAGTGAAGGGGGAAACACTGACATCAGCATTGTAGCTTTTTGGGCAATGGGAGTTGTTAATATTGCAGTTTCCTTCCTACCCTCTAAAGTCCTGCAGTAAGGACTGGAGAGGGGAGTTGGGGTTTGAGGTGGGGGGATGGTTGGGGTTGGGTTCTTCTTTGATGGTGGGGAAGCATTGGGATTGGAGGGATATACTGGCAGCTAGCTGAGTACCTTTATTGTCAAACATCATACTTATTGAGTTCCAGTAAATATCAGGGTTAGCCTCACATAACCAGGGTAATCCAAGAATGATTAGAGTTGCAAGGTGTAGCTAGGTAATTTGTAGATCAATAGGGAACTCCAGGCTGTTTGAGAAATGGATGCTGTTGATGTAATAATGAAAGATCAATCTAAACAACTATTGAATTGCTATAAAAGAGTTGCAGAGCTCCTTACTTACAAAAGTTCCTGTAGCTCTGCTGTCAAAGAGGGCAGCATGGATAGTATTTATAGATTAGAGAGTGACATCAATGATGAAGGAGTATGCTGAGGTTGAATATAGTTTGCTGAGACTTCTGGCATTTATTGTGTCCAAGTCAGAAGGGAGAGAGAAAGGAATGGTGGAGAGGTTTGTACAATCTAAGGCTATGATGAGGATCTTCTAGTTGATGCAGGGGTTAGCAGATTGTAACCATAGAGAGCCCAGGACAATGAGGGTGGATTTATGCAGCTAGGTAATAAGCATCTGGAGCTCAAGTTTCATATTATTCTCAAAGTGTAAAGAAACATATATGTAGTAGGCAATTTCTCTGGCAGAGGATAGTCTACTATTGAACAACTAGAACTAGATGGAGCTGGGCAATCAAATCCAAGGGAGGGAAGAATGGTAGACCCAGTCATCATTGACAAAGTTATCTGTAGTGCTATAGACAGGGGAACCTATTGGCACAAGCCCTCAACCTTCTCTGAGATAATGCTTCTATACACAATAAGTTGCATGACCTAGTCAGGGAGATCCACATGTCATCTTTGCCAGGAAGATTTAAGGACTGCTCCAACTCCCTCTATTCCTTCCACCTGCAGCAAAAAAGGAATTCAGCACCTCACCAGCCCACTCACACCTAAACTGCCAAAAATCAATACCAGAACAACCTGAATACAGCCTTGACTCTGCTATGGAACCTCAACCTGTCAGGTGTACTGTTTGATCAACCTGCTACTAGGATAGTAGGCCCCTTAGCTCAACTTTGCTCTAACTTAGCCTCAGATACTGGAACTTTCTGTATGTAGGACTGAAACAACTAAGGAGCCACCACTAAGGCCTGACAAGCTGTATTGGTTATAAAGAATAGCAAAGATGCCCAATCTAAGCACACCCTCAGTTACATTGATGAGAAACATTAAAAGGGGCCCACAACAGGTGCCATTCAAAAACCCCCAAGTTTGTAACCAACCTCTACACTTCAACCTCTGTAACTCCCTCCCCCCCCTCTATCTACACTCTTTCCTTTTGGCCTGTCCTCTTGTACTGACACCAGTATCTGCAGCAGCACCTAGTCTATCCTCAGGCCCAGGACTCCTAGAAGGCCCCTTTGGACCTTCTGAAGAACCCTTTGAGCCACTAGAGGAACCTTTTGGACAACTTGGTAGACTTCTAGGATGGGTTCTGGGAGGACTACCCCTTGAACTGGGTTGACAAGTACCCTCTAATAGAGAACCTCTGGGAGAAAGGCTTCCTAGAGAATGGGGCCTTGCCATAGATACATTCACACCAGGAGGAGCAGAGAACCACTATTACTATTACTATTACTACAATGCCACCCTCCACCCTGGAACTCTGAGGAACAAACAGAGGCCAACAAAGCCTACAAGGCTCTAGCTTACAAAGGTTAGCTAGATATTCAGAAACTGGAACCTTTTCATGTTTATAATCCCTGAAAATAGTGCACCTTTCTAGTACAATGCCTTAATACCTTTCAGAGAAAGCTAAATACCTTTGCCACAGACAAGGCCTACATTGTGTTTGCCTCCTCCTATTTGTAGAGGATTGCTCTGGATCACTATATAGCCCTTTTCCAGTAAAACCCCCACCACTCACTATTCTCCAATTAGAGAGCCTTTATACAGGAATCTTTGTCAAAATTTGGAGTATACAACACCATTGTCAAGGCTAAAAAGAAGCCAGTGTCACTTCAAATGACTCTGGAGGAATGCTTCATAACATTTGTTGTTCGATTTTAGAAGGAAACTTACAAAACTGGCTAGAATTATCATATGCTACAATTCTAACTCAACCAGACCTTCTTTAAGCAAATCTATGAGGTCCTCTACCTTGCTTCAAAATAGACTATCTATGAGAACTTCAAAAGCCTTGTCACATGCATCAACTAGCACTACTAGGAAAACCCCACTAGCTCTGGGACTAGCTGCTAGAATTACCCCTCCCACCTCTTGGAGAGATTCTAGCAGCCCCATAATAGACCTCCCCAACTCCCTAATGTTACCATAACTGAATCCTTGCTCAACTTCAGGCTGTTGCCCTAGACTCTAACAGCCAATATGATACTCCTATGCAGGGCAACAGCAACTCCAAGTCTGTAGATGTAGACCTTGAGGATGAATTGCTGCAGGCTAACCAGTCATACTAGCCAGACCAGCCCTGAGTAGCTATCCCCAAGGAGACAAAGAAGCAGCAACACTAAGCAGGACTGTGCCTGCTCTGTAGTAAGCTCAGACACTTGGTCTAGGAATGACTAGAGCAAGGTGCCTTGAGACAAGCTGTTTGGACAATATATAGAGATAAATTTGCATTCTTGTATACAGAAAAACATCCCTAATCCCCTTTTCCTGCTTCAACACTGTCAACATCCTAGTTAAGAGTAGAGCAAACATTACCAGGCAGTCTGCCCAAACCTTAGCAGTGGCACCTAAGGTGAGTTGCTTCAGTTTTTCAAAGAGATCCTAGGTCTATCAGAAGAAGTGGTCAGATCTGCAGGTGCAGAATCATCTTGAGGCTGGAGCAGGCCCTGAAGGAGCATTGGGACTTGGAAAGTTGATTTACTGGTAATCTAATGATGCATAAGGCACATCTAAGGAAGTTGTTGGAGTAGAGCTCAGAAATATATAGACTGGTGATTCAGTGATGCATAGGTCACAGGCAGGGCTTGGATAGAGGGTGGAGATGTTCAAGAGTTGGGCAGAGGTAGTTTCCTAAGGTGGCAAGGTTATCAGTGGTTGGCAAGGCAAAATTAATAGGGTCCTAACAGCTAACCCCTATATTATTACTTTAAAAGCCATATTATTAGTCAGCCTATTACCTTAAAAGAGAAATTATTGGTTAGCATTAGTCAGACTTATATAAGCAACATTTAAAAGCAAATTAAATTTTTGAGAGTTATTGCATTATACAGTGGCTCAAAAAACTGTCCCAATATTTTATACTTGTTGAAAGATGACATTGGCATGAAAGATTGGAAATATCTAAAATTCTGGTTAAATCATGTAAGATACTGTGGCATTTCAGCTACAGATTGCATCTTAGTCTATGTAATTTAGATCAAAACTGATGGAGTAATGGCCATTTCAAAATATTCACTCATTGGGACAGTTTTTTGAGCATCTCTAATTTTAGTATTTAAATACTTTGTATATCCTCCATTTGCCTTGATAACTGCTTGAATCCTTCTAGACATGCTTTCTATCAGTCTTTGGCATACTTCTGCTAGTATACCATTACACTCCATTGCAACCCTCTTCCACAATTCATGTACACCATGAGGAGGTGTTTTATACTGCCTAAGCTGCTCCTTAAGGTACTTCCAGAGGTGTTCAATAGGGTTAAGCTCAGGGGATTGGGCTAGGACATCAAAGTTGTTGTCTTCAAACTACTTGTTAGCCCTCTTGGAGTTGTGTTTGGAGTCATTGTTCTATTGAAAGTAGTGGGCACCCTCCTCTATCTCCAATTTTTCAAAGCTCTCCTTTGCTCTATCCTCCAAAATCTCACAGTACTACTCTGCATTCATGATCTCCACTACCTCTACCAGCTTTTCTACCCCATTCTAACCCATACAGCCCCATACTATGAGATTATTTCCTCCTCTATGTTTTACAGTAGGTGTAGTAATTTAGTTTAAAATGCCTTCTCCTTTTAGCTTCCACACATACTGCTTTCTATCTGACCCAATCCTGTTAATCTTTGTCCCATTGGTCTACAACACTCTTTTCCAATCCTCCACAGTCTAGTTTTGATGCTTTTGAGCCTATTTAAGTCATAGTTGCCTATGTTTAGCTTTAAGTATAGAAACTTTCCTCTTTGTAGCAGACCAATACCCCTTCTCCTTCAGCACATTCCAGACAGTCTGGGGAAAGACAGGATTGGAAACAATATTGTTGATAAAATTGATGGCCTGAATAGCTGTATCAAGTCTCCTAGTTGAGATTTATCAAACAATAGCCTGTTTATCATATGGAGTAAGCTTAGCTGGACAGCCTCCAGGATGGTTTTCCTTGTCTACCTCCAACTCTCTACTGATCCTGTTGTTGGATTTTCCTTGGGCTGCTTTCTTTGCCTCCTGTGCCTCAGTTATCAATTTCCCAGCCATGCCCCTGCCCTTTTGTACACAGAAGGCTTTTGTGTGTCCACGGCAGGGCCTTTTGAGTGAGAAACAGTTCTTGCAACAGGTTGCTCCTGGGCCATGGTTATGTCCAGGTAGGTCTGTTGGTTGTCCTCCTCCTCTCACACTGAAGGCCGTTGTGTGGCTAGACTTAGCTTTTGCATTAAGTATGTTCTGGGCATTTTCCATGAGGACACAGATGTCAGTGGGGTCGCATGGGGAACTCTGGGTGCTCTTACTGATGAGAGTGGACACGGAATTCTGTAGAGATTTGAACGCTGGGTCATTCAGGCTGTTAAGCAATGTGATGCATATGAAGAGGTTCCTATCAACAGTACCGATGTCAAAAGCTTGCTTTATGATATCTGTGATGCAGCCAGCTGTGACGGGCAGAGGCTCGCCAGTGGAACAGTATGTCAACAGTGCCTCCTGTAAGAGGGCAATCTGTTTGATGGGTCCTTCCCATTGCGCCCATGTCTTAAGGTCAGCAAAACACCTGGCTGCACCCTGGTCCATAACAAGATCATGATGCTTGGCATCCTCCAAGGCAGATTTAATGAAGGTGATGGCAAGCCTATTGTTTAGGCCCCAGTTAGCATATGCACGGGGTTTGGTGCTGGGGTCAGGGCAAGGGGAGATGATATCAAAGACATGGGAGTAGATTCCATTGAGGATAAGTGCGTCCTTGAGCTTTTCCGTCCACTAAGTGAAGTTCCCATCAGCCCGAGCATATTTGGGACCTTCCCATCTATGGCGTATGATGTGTTCGGGAACAGAGGGATTGGAAGCATCTGAGGATAAGGTCAAGGAGGGTGATATGGGAGCCATAGCAGAGAGAGATGCGAGGATAAGAGGTGCAAGGAGATGAAGACAATAGACAAAGAGATAAGGTATGCGATGTGATGCATGATAAGAATGGACTGTCCCTGATCAAAGAAAAAATTTCTTTCAAGGTCTGGTGTCTAGTGCTTTTAGGAAGCAGTTGACAATATGCCTATAACCTGTTAGAAATGCAGACCTAAGAACAAGTATGAGTTTACTCCCTCAGTCTGATGTAAGTGACTATATTTGACTGTACCTAAGAACAAGTATGAGTTTACTCTACGGTGCAGTCAGTATTGTGTGTTTTCTCTAGCGTGTAATGTGACATACCCCTCAGTCCAATGTAAGTGACTGAGGGTTCTACTGTTTTTGTCTGATATATATACATTCTTGGTGGACAATGAACACATTGTCCACCAAATGTTAATTAGTGGCACAATGTAAGTGATGTGGCCCTGTGTGACAGGTGGCCAGTGTCTGTGTGATATGGTGTCTGTGTGATATGTCCAAAAGTCCAACAAGTTAGGGCCTTAATTTCGATACTCAATACTTATCTTCAGCCCTAATCTTTCTGTACTTAGTTGCCTTGATTTTAAAATTCAATGCTTAGTCCCAGTTCCAATGTTGATGTACTTAGTTAGGGCATTAATTTCAAAGCTCAATGTTTAGTCCCAGTTCTAACTTTGTTGTACTCAGTTAGGGCTTTGATTTCAAAGCTCAATGCTTAGTCCTAGCCCTAATTTCACTATACTTAATTAGGGCCTTGATTTCAAAACTCAATGCTTAGTAAAACTCAGTCTTTACTTTAACTTTGCTGACAAATTTATGACATGATGTTCATATAAGCCATTGCTAGCTCCTCCTTTTTTCCAGTGGTTACTGCATTATATGTAGAAAAGCTCTAGTCTATGCCTTTGGCATGAGTTTGTAATTTTTACTAAGACCTAGACCTCACCTTGCTACACTTAGTGTAAGTCCTTGACATCTGACTCAAGAACATGATGGCTATGAAGTAGATTGAGTAGTTCTGATGGAGCATCTGCAAGTCTAATCAATTTAACCTGGCCTTGTAAGCAGCACATGCCAAATTTTGGATTATATCATAGATTTGGTGAGCCTTTCAGCATCAAAATGTAAAGTATGACAGTGTAGACAAGTAATATCCATAAACACTTTCAGAAAATGTAGCATGTTTCTTGAGAAAAAGGTGTCAGAAATATGTTTTTCAATTTCTGAGGCCTTTTTCTTGATAAACATGTGAGATATTATATCAGGGAACTTTAGGAAATATTTAAAATAATTTCTTATTGTTTCTTGCATAAAATAATAAATTTTTCTGGTATTTGTCTTAAGAAATAATGATAAAAATAGTTGAAATGTTCTTGATCATTTTCTTGAGAAACACTTAATATCTTTCAGCATA
>JABCKS010025591.1:0-12754 GCA_018851325.1 Termitomyces sp. DKA19 | reverse complement strand
GAATGCTTTGAATGCATTGAACATATCACCTTTCCTGTACATGTCTTGTACCTCCATCCATTGTGTGTCATTGTTGACAAAAATTACCCACCTTTGCCAATTGCTCTGGTGCCCTCCTGTACACATTGGGCTATGTACATCACTGAAAGTCTGCCCCAGGGTTTAGTTGTCCACTCAGCCATTTGTGGAAAAGGTGCCCTATGTTGCTTACCCTCTAAGCAGGGCTCACAGATATGTGGTAGTCTTGTGCCAGGGGTTAGCCTTAGGTCTGTGGTGAGATCTTCTTTGATCAGCTAGTCTATCCAATCTTTGCCTAAGTGACACA
Organism: Termitomyces sp. DKA19; assembly: GCA_018851325.1. Lineage (NCBI taxonomy): Eukaryota > Fungi > Basidiomycota > Agaricomycetes > Agaricales > Lyophyllaceae > Termitomyces > Termitomyces sp. DKA19. Next base: position 12,429 of record JABCKS010025591.1, on the reverse strand, counting down.
AGTGCCAGTACAGTAGTGGCTTGTCAATTTTTGAGGCTACAGTTGGTCCAGTGTAAGTTACATTCACAGCATGTAATGGCAATGAGATGAGGGTTATCCCATTGAGGAAAGATGTCAGTGTCTTATCAATGGTTGTGGAGAACACAAGTTAATCTCAAATGTTGAAGAATACATTGCACCCAGAGAATGTCACAGTAAAGCCACAATGCACAGATAGAGTGGTGATTGAAAGAAGATTATTTGTGAGGTCTGGTATGAATGGGACATTGGAAATAATAATGTCATCCAAATTCTTTCTGGCTCAATCTTTCCCTGATGGTCTGAGCCTCACTGATCCCTTCCCAGCTGAGAACATGGTGGTGTCATTTGCCAGATGAATTGGTACCCTCCAGGGTTTGAATGAGTCTGGGAGGAAGCACTCTTAGTGTGATGTCATATGACTCATGGTGCCTGAGTCTGTGTTCCAAAGTCTATCAAAAGAGACAGGATGTGGGAGCAAAGAATGACAAATGGCAGCTTCAGCCTTCTCCAAGAGTCTATCACAGCCTTCTTTGGCTTTTGATGAGGCAGAAGTTTTGGCTGCATTGGCCTTTGCTGTATTGTTTTCTCCATGGCAACCACCTCATTTTTTTGACTTGGGGGGGCCATCCTTGTTCAGATTAGATTGTGCTGCAGCAAGGTACAGGCAGTCTGTTATCTTGTAATCCCTCTCACAAAGATAGCAGACAATGGTGTATGTGGTGGCAGTGGCAATTGTGGCAGTGGCTTCTTTAGCTGCAGCAGCACATTGGGTTTCTTCAGTGTGGAAGGCCTCTTTGACAGTGTCTTTAATGAGGTTGTTGAGCATAAGAACTGAAGAAACAAAAGGGCCAAAGTCTTCTTGAGGGAGTACACATAACATAGCCATGGTGCAAAGCTCATTGTCAAGCATTTCCAGTGTATATACAACTGTAATAGAGCAATCAGAGTTCATAATTGAGAGAGAGCAAAGAGACCAGATACACTGCATGGCTCCCTGAACACACATGCAAAGCTGTGTCAGGGTTTTGTATTTGCACAGTCAGACCATGAAAAGATTGTTTAACAAGTTGAAGCATGCATTATGTGCAGATTTTGAATGTATGTCTTGGAGCTTTGCCCATATCAGTGCTGGTTTGTCACAGATATCATCTATGTGAATCTTGTTTTCTTCATCAAGCCACTGGTGGATTTTGCCTGCTGCATGGTCACTGCACAACTGGTAAGAGCTCCAGGCTGTGAAGGAGGTGGGATTACTTGGTTCTAATATGGAGGGGGTCTCTTCTCCAGTCACAATTCTCACTCCTCCAACTGACATTAGGCAACTGAACATGGATTTTTCCCATTTAGTGTACTTGATCATTCCAAGTTTCAATGTTGGTGATCAAGAAGTATATGTGATGTTGTCCATGATAGATTATGGATGCTGAGACTGACAAGTGCAGGAGGAACATGGAGTATCTTGACTAGTAATAGAACTTGATCAAACTTGTTTTGCTACAACATTTGAAAATGAAGCAGGATAGAGTATGCACAGTTATAGACTGGTCTCCAGTGTATGAGTCTGTGGGCCAGGGCCCATAACCTGTTGCAACTATGCATATACAGTGAAAGGGTACAGACTATAAAATGACCAGAAGATCAGGCTAGAGGTTTGCAGGTTTAGCACAAGTATATTATGTATGCAGTAGTGTATAACATTAGTTACTTACCTAGAGGTTCACAGGTTTGGCACAAGACCTGCAAGCTCTCCAGGACTGAAAATTGACTGTATGGTCACATGAGTAAGGGAGGAGAGTATCAATGGAAGTAAATGTAGGGTCCCCAGCATACAATCTCAACAGTCTAGAGCTTCTAGGAACAACACTCAACAGCAACTAAGTCTGAAGTCTATTCCAAAAACAGAACTTCATTGTAATCAGCCTTGATCTCCAGCCTTCTGAAATGTGACTACACTAAAGTAGCACTACTGGATAGCCCTAGGTCAAAAGTACTTGTTACTAAAAGATAGAAGGATGGAGATAGGAAGATAGGGATGTGATACTAGCCTAGAATGAGAAAAATGAGAATGAGGTCCAACATGGACAGTCCTGTGACAACATGTCTCATATGTGTTCAACCTACAAATAAAGAAAAAATCAGAGATGAGGATACAAATGATTCCTATACATATGCAATTATACTTTATTATTAGATCACTTATTATTCACATCTTACATAACTGCAATGGTGAAGCTGAAGAGACCTTCAATCACTTCTTTCCAAACAATCCTGAATAATGGGTGCCCTTCTACAGTAATTAGCAAGGAGCATTACAAAACTTGGACTACAAAGATTCTCTCTTGCTAAATATAAAGATAACTTAACATTGTTGACACAATCTCCCTTGTTTTGTAGGGAATATGTCTATCTAAAAGTGACAGTTAAAAATAGGCCATATAAATCAAAGGTCTTTAAGGCAAAAGTGAATTTTCTGCACCTTGATTTCTAAGAATTTCATTTATGTCTGCTAAGAATTTGGTCCCAGACATTAAGGCCAACACTGTCATTGACAAATACACTGGGTTTAATTAACATTGTGAATCCCCCATCTCCTTCTCCATTTACAGGTTCCTCAGGTCTCACCTACACCTCACAGCCATGCTAAGACATGCCATGGCACAGAGTAGTATATGCACACTCTACCCATCCATTGTGAAGAATATGCCTCACTAAGTCAGATTGTGGCCTTGGTCCAGGAGTGGATCAAAAGTCTCTCACTAGATAAAGTGTTGTACCAGAAGGACCTGAAGCAAATTGAATAGATGTTGATTACTTCCTGAATGAACTTGTAAAGACAACAAATGAAGTGCCTAACTACATATATGATTGGATAGGCTAAGGGACCTCTTGCAGGTTGTTAATCTCAAGGATACTCTATGTTGAAGAAGTTTTATGAGCCATGGAAGAAGTTATTGAAGGAACACCTAGCTGCAGGCTGTCTATGCTCCTCATCATTTGAATTTGCCTTCCCACATTCTGCATTCTAAAACATTGAAAGGAAGTGTCAAATCTCATGGTATCTCCATAATGGATGAATCATTACTAATTACTAAACCAGAATATAGTGTGAGATAGTTTACCACTCCCCCAAGTTAATAAAATCCTTGCAGACTGTGAGTAGGGTAGGGTAAAATCTTTAGAAAGATTGACATGACAAATGTCTTCTTTCCAACAAAGAATAATGTATACACTATGAGAGCTGATTGGAGTTATCTGCAGGTCTTGAAGAAGTGGTGGACCAGCATTCTTGGAGTCAAGTTTGAGGTCTATATGGATCATTATACCCTCAAATACTTCCAATCTCAGAAACTGATGTTACATAATCCCCAATTCTCATTGAGCAATGTTTCTGGTCAATTTTAAATTCAATATTATATACATCTACAGTAAGCATAACTCAGCTGCTGACTCCTGATACAGAATGCTAGTTGCAACACCAGATGCTAGTCTTACAGCATGAACACTACCATACACTTGATCTCCCCCCTAATCCAAAATTCTTGTAGCAAAAACCTTGCAAATTGAGACTAACAAGGACATTTTCAAGGAGATCATAGTGGGCTACAAGCAGGACTCATTTGCTTAGCATGTTCAATGAACTGCTCTACAACCTAAACTGACTATGCCCAGACATTGTGGTTTTGAGAAGAGTTATGCTGTGCTACATAATTTATATTACTGGCTATATATGAGACATATTTTAAAGAAAGTGTACATTCCCTTCTATGTGCCATGCCAAAGGAACAGAGATTGCACTACAAGGCCAACAGGTCCCTTATACCCTTTATAGTCTCCAACAAATGGTTCTCTGTTGTTGGAATCAATTTCATTGGTCCTCTACTTGAGAAGAATGGTAGAAAACAGTTATAATAATAAATAATTTACTAGACACAGCAATTTGTCTAGTTACTGCTACCCATAGTCTCTGGGCCATATGAGCCTCCCTCTAGTACCAGACAACGACTTGCATACCTGGCCTCCAACTCTCAGTACACCCCTGCCTTTGTCAATTTTGCTACTGGTTCTATAGCTTGCTCTTTGTCTGCCCCTAGCCACTGCTGCTCATATCCCAGCCTGCTAATTACTCACTTATTGTATCTCTATATTATATGTATAGTGCTCTACAACTACAATCAGGTTTTAAGCACCACACTCCTTACCTTTGAGCCTTAGTTGCTCCTTAGGCTTATCCTCTTCTACTTGAGCTGCTATGCTTGCCTCCTTAAATAACATTTCCTCCCCACTTAAAGCTGTGTTGATTGGGTTAATAGACCTTGAAGGGGGGTGATGTAAGGGGACTAGTCTTCTAGACCATTCTACCCTCACCTAGCTTAGTCTGTAGGAATTGGCACCTCTATTCAGTTAACTTGTGGACTGTCTGGCCCTTCTTACTCCCTCACTATCCTTGGTTTCCAGGCCTAATGAGTATATCATACTTGGAATATAGTGTATTATTGTCTATCATTGATCCTTCTACTATCAGACTCACTGCAGACTTATATTTCTAACCTTCAAGACCAATTCATAGTATATGAATATATCATGTTCTAACATTAGTACACTAAGTCTGTATGGACAATGAGACATGTCTGTGGATATACTTCAAGAAGATAGTAGCATTGGCTCAATAGGGGCATATAAATTAAAGACTGCATACATTAGCTGGAGGCCAATAACTCCTTTAACAGGTGGATTGATAGAGGGGTGATAAATTCTACAAAATAGGTTTGAGCATCTCTGTTGAGGGATATATAAAGGCATATAAAAAGGCATTCAAGAATAAGACAGTTATCCAGGCATGGCATAAGGCAGGTATTGATCCTGCACACACAAGCAGACCCCTTTCAAGAGTCAAATATTATTCCTGAGATTTTCATAGAGGGATTTCACACACACTTACTCAACTTCAACCTAAATCAGGGGTATCTGTACATCTACCAGGCTACTTTGAGCACCTGATCCATCTTTTGATCATTTCATTTCATTCCAGCAGATGCACCATTTGACAAGGAGAGGGAGGGAGGATGGCAGTGGAAGTGAAAGTGGGGAGAGTGATGATGATGAATGGAATGGAAAGAGTCATGCACAATTGTGTCAGACACTGATTCACATAGAGGATGCAACAATCAGAGCATTGATCAGACTCTCATATGTACAGCTCATTCAGAAACCTCAGCAATGGGTTGGTTTGATTCCCATTATTGGCCCCATTCTCCCTGAACTCCAATACTATCTGCTTCTACTCAACTTTGTAGATCTGCAATGACTGCATGGCAGATATCCACTCCTAGCACATTGAGTCCTTTGTTATCACTCATTAAACCAATTTCATCTGTTTAGCACTACTATGAACTTGAGGATCAGGTTGTAGCCTTGCATGCCCAACTTGAACTTGTAAAAGCCCAATGTGATTCTGCAGAAGTTTATGTTGTTTTTGCTACATATGAAATAGCCATTCTTTGGAAGCAAGCAAATTGACATTCAAAGAAGCAAGAGCAGGGTTGAAGGTTTCACACTTCTGCATGTGTCATCACCTTGTATGAAGAATTGAGGGAGGTTGTAACATTTCTATTACAGGTTGTGCAGCTTACAGCTCACATGTCATAACACAAAACCAGTTGATTCTGTCTACAAAGTTATGAAGTAAGGCACTGCCTGACACAAGTACAAATAATTTAGGTAAGTAGTGTCAGGTGACACTATAGAATATAATAGTAAATAGTTAATAAAATATATACATACAGTAATGAAAGGCAACACAATATATAAGAGTAATGACCACTTCATTACATACCCCTCTGTTGAGTCTATCAACAGACTTATAAGTGCAAGAAAGGAGGAATAAGGGGGTAGGATATGGCATCCCACCCTAGACTGCATTAGAGCCTTGACATAGAGTCCCTAAAATAATGTGAGTGTAGGATCTCTAGGTCCTACAATGCAAACACTGGGCCTAAGGCTGTCCAGGTGTATGGCCCAGTCATGCATAGGGAGATTGAAATGGGTGGCAAACCCATCCAATGAATTGAATTCAAAACATGAACTACAACATATAGGTTATCCTGGATGATTGCCCATTTACAAGGCCATAGCTTTGTTGCTGCCAATGACATCAGCCCAGTGCTCTGATACAGCATTAGCCATATCTAAGGAGCCACTTGTTCCAGTTTCAGGTGCAATAGGGGTAGTGACATTAGTCAGTATGGCTGCACCTGAAGGGCCAGGGATGACAGAAGAAGTTGTCTCTGGGCCAGGGTCAATGGGTACAGAAGGCTCATCAGCTGAGTCCAGTTCCATAGACTCTTTTGTAGAGGCATCCCATGGGGATATATGGGAGCTCACTGATAGCACAGGGGTAGACCCCACAGATAACAATAAGGGCTCTGCCTCAGGTACTAGTGCTACTGCTGCCAGTGCCTCTGATTCAGCCAGGGCAATATCCACTACCTCTGCAGGACAGTGTAGAAAGTGAGTGAATATGGACAACTCCCTGTAGCATAGCCATTTGGCAGCATGCAAGAGGAAGTGGCCCTGGCTCTCATGGATTTGAAGGAGCACTCTGAAGCACTTCCAATCATCATCAGTGGATGTATACTACCCATCATGCCCCACCAGATGTGGGGATTCACATGGACCAAAGTTTATAATGGTGCTCATTGTTGACTCTCATGAATAGGTCCATATGCATGATGCTTCCTGACCAGTGGTAATCCAAGAAGCATATGCCATAGGTATATGCATAGTTTACCTAGGCTGGAGGCACACAGTTTGCATGGAGGTGATAAATGACCTTCATCTCACTGAGATTGTTAATCTGGGTCGACAGCACCTGCAGCTTATGCAGTGTGAAGATGTAGGGTCTGAATGGGTCAAAGTCCCCTACATGTTCTTAGTAGCTATCAACTATGTTGTAATAGAAACAGGGCTGAGCTACCACCATAGCAAACAGCCACATATAAGCTATTCACACATAAGGTGAGGTTGGGACAAGAGTTCAACCTAAAATATAGCCAAAAACTGATCAATGGTCTATGCAAAGCAACACATCAATGGCCACACCAGAATACAGGTTCTGGGAGCCTGGGTGGCCATGGTGCATGATATATTGCACTCATGCATTGATGTTAAAGTGTCAGTCAATAGGGACTTGATTAAGTCCTGCTCCCCAAGTATAATTATATGTTTAGCTATGCATGGCCAACATCCAAGAGGGTAAAGGGACCAATTACCAATGAGGGTCCTTATCCTTGCCCCCCTCCCCACCCCAATCCTTGAATGTTGGCTATCTCTCCTGGAGTCAACTCCAGGACATGCCACATAGTGCAGTCCAGCTGATTAGTTGCTGTATAATGGAGATCTAGTGGAACTCCTAAATAAGAAGAGCAGCATGCACTTTCTCCTACATAGTGATGCAAGGGTTAGACCTTGCTCATGATATGGAGCATCAGCTGCAGCTGCTCTGGGTTCATAGGCATTCCTCTAGAGGCCCAATGATAGAGTTGTTCATATTGTGGAGACAAAGTTCAATCCCCACCATTTCAGTGGATTGGGCAAAAAGCACCTTATTGGTCACAAAGACTAAATTGGTCAATGACAACCAATAGTAGTTGGGGTGTAGCATACTCCAGAAGTCATTGCAGTGTTTATAGCACCCTTGTATCTGAATGGTTTCCCAGCCATCTAGAAGACAGCTGGGCACCATATCATTGAGATGCCTGAAGTCCATCTTGGCCTCCTCAGCATCAATAGCTAATAGCTGTTTGGCATTAGCATTGTGCACTTTCTTTCAACAATGCTCTGTGGCAATGTAATCTGAGTTGCTGTCCAAGATATAGTGCTTGGATACTGCAACATTGTCCTCATTATTAGTCCCTGAGTCAGAGGCAGCTGCACCACTAGTGGCCCCTTAGGAAGACTGGTCTGGGGTGACAAAGGACTCTTTGTCATGTAGATCCTGCTGAACTGTTGAAATGTGCTTTCAGAACAGAGCTCAGGGCATCATATAGATCCTTGGCTCAAGGACCTTGATGGTTCCTGCTGCTAATCCTTGCAGCACAATTGTGGGATATGCAATTGAGATGGTGATGACTACTGAGTCATCTGCCAACACTGTTGTAGGGGCTGGCTTTGCAGAGCCATCTGTGGCAGTGGCTAGCTATGATGGTGCAGCTTTGGCCTGTGCTGGCTTAAAGGGTCCAGCTGGAATGTTGGGTGCCCCAAAGTCAGGACACACATCCATCAGCTGGTTCTAGTGAGTAGGAACAAAATCATCTGCTCTCTGGGCTGATGAGCCCTCAAGAGGCCCTGGAGGCTCTCTACAAGCCTTCTTTGCCTCAGAAAAGTGGGGAGAGGAAGCTACCTGCTTCCTTAAAACTGACCAGAACAGGGCCACATGGGCCTTATCTCTCTCATTTCTTACTATGTCAAGTTTGTTAAGAACTTAAGCAAGTGCTAATTGCACCATGGCGTTATTAAGGACATTGGCACTGACATCCTCTAATACTCTAGCATTGTGCAACCACTGGAGTAGGGTGAGCAATCTGCTTGTTAGCCATAGTCAATAGCTTGGGCTCTTTTGCTTTGCCCTTGCTCTTCACCTTTGCCAAGAAACATTGCTTGACTGTCTTCTAAGCAGTCAACAAGGAGGACTCAGCCTTTGTTGCTGGTATGAACAATGACATCTCAGTCATTGCTTGTTGTTTTCTCTTAGACTTTGGAGTGACCATTGGTTGCCCTGCTGCACCTGCTGCCAAGGATAGAGCATCTGATGGATGTGCCATAGTGGGCAGCAGCAAGTATACCTGCTGTGGAGGGGCCAGCATGCCCCATCATTGATGTGATGGACTCTAGTCCCTTCTCACCCACCTCCATCACATTGGAATGGTGGGTAGTAGGGATGGAGATCCCTACTTGCATTAACATTGTGGTAGGTCCTTATTGACTTGCCATACCCATTGCGTAGCCAAGTCCAGCCAGTGATAGTGGGGCCACAGAGTACTGTGGCCACACACATTGTTGGAACTCCTACAACCACACAGCTTGTGGGGCCATAGGTTGTTTAAAATTTGCTACTAGAGGCACTCTTGGCCTCCTGCATCCTCAACCCACTCTGCCATGTTATGGGTGACTACTGTGTCCCTGCACTGGCAACTGTTGTATTGCCATGGTGTAGCTTGGAGGGGCCATGTCTAGTGGCACCACTGCAGAGCCTACCACCACAGGCCTCATGTCCTATTGGGGCACTCTCCTTGCTGTTAGGGGTGGCATGTCCCCAGGCAACAGCTCAGCATAAAAGAGTCCCATTGCAGGGGGTATCCTACCCCCCAGTACTCCCCCTCTTGAGCTCTTTCCAGAGGTCATAGAATATCCTGATGAACCTGTATCTGCCTTGCCCAGTTTCTTTTTCCTTTTGGCATTGCCCATAGGGCAACTAAGCTCTCAATACAATATTGGCATATCATACTAATGTAGTAAAAAGAGACAAGGTGATCCTCCAAATAGTGGACTTTTCTAGACCAGCTTTAGCCTCAATGTGACCCAGAGAATACTCTTGAGCAAGGAAAGAAGCAATGGTAGAGCATTGTGCAGGAAAGGTAGCTTTTATAATGGTGGTTGAAGGTTAAGATGTGGTTCAACCAACTTGAACCACTCCCAAATATACCCAAACATAGTCATATGACTCTGTTAATATTCCCACATGCAACTTATCCTTTATTTCTGACTAAAATAGGGATAAATCTGCAAATTTGAAGATGCTTAAAAAACTGTCCCAATGAGTGAATATTTTAAAATGGCCATTACTTCATCAGTTTTGATTTGAATTACATAAACTTAAATGCAATTTGTAGCTGCAATACCATAGTATTTTACATGATTTAACCAGAGTTTTAAATCCTTCCAATCTTTCATGCCAATGTCATCTTTCAAAAAGTATAAAACATTGGGACAGTTTTTTAAGCCACTGTATGTTCAGGCAGAATGTATCCCTCTGGCCAAACATCATATGCAGTGTTCCATTGGAACACCACTCCTTAGTCATTGACATAGGACTGTCCAAAGTCCTCCATGTCTCCATTGCAGAACTGCTGCAATGTGATTTGATCCTCCTAGGTCAATGCCCTTCATATAGACTCAGCAGGTCTACATTGCATTATGGGTTGCTCAACTGTAATGACCAACTCTGCCTCTGTCAAGGCCAAGTCAGGAGTAATAATTGTTCCCAGCATAGCCCATCTCTGATAGTCTACTATAGCCTGTCTAGCCATATAGTCCTGCAGCATGTCATCAGGCTGTTGTGGCACCTGCAACAGGGTCAATGCTTTGTTGAACAATGACAGAGGAGCAGATTGTCCGCCCTCATAAACAACAAAGGCATTGTGGATGATGCCTGGGATCCTTGCAAGTTCTTCTGCTAGAGGTACTCCTGTACCTCCTGCTTAAGGAAGAGCATGTAAAGTTCTATAAACTTAACTAGGTCAGTGGGAATAATCCCATCACCCAGATATTGCTGAATCACAATATGCTTGACTACTCTAGTAGTCAAGTGCTGCTGGATTGAGGCCTTTAGGACTTCAACTTGGCCTTACCAGAATACTAGCACCCTTCTACAAAGGATGTTGTTGGACTGTGTCTCACCATCTATATCTGGGTGTCATTGACATCCTCAGGAATCATTTCAATAAATACAGAAGGTCCTGGTGTACACAGATTTAGTTCAGGCTCTGTAAAGCTCCTTACTGGTCCTCCTCAGTGGAGTACCCTCCAAGGGGTCAGGATGACCACCCATGACCTCAGGAGAAGTTCCCAGACCTTCCATCTATGGTGCTGTAGGAGCATACATAGGTTTTTCCCTATGCTCACTGACACTGCTATGTTATTGGGCTCTACCTTTGGGTACAGCTGAGTAGAAGGCACTCTAGTGCTCCTAGAGGGGATACCAGTCTGACCACTATATAGTGGTCATACAGAAGTGACTGCTGGCAGCCCTCCCAGTATCACACTGCTTTCTTTTGCCATACTATGGGTTGACATGGCAAGATCCACTGTTTCATGTGCAGCACTCTGTAATGCTCCATCAAACTCTGATTTGGACCCAGGCCACATCTATGACTATATATGTGCAGATGTGCAAATCACTCCAGAGGGGGATGATTTGCCCTCAGCATGCCTGCACAAAATGCAGGCCCAGCTGGATTAGATTTGCACTCTCTATAATGGACAAAGCCACAGGAGTTGGCTGGTACAGGACCATCACAACATTTGTAATACAGAAGTACAGGTGCTTGCTGATAATGTCAATGGCAGGAGTCTGTCTGTAGAGGCTCAACCAGGGTCATTAACCCTGAGGAGCCCAGAGGACATGACCCTAGGCAAGGCCATCCTTGAGATGGCCAAGTGTTCCCAACCAAGGGATCAGTCAGAGGGGGAGTTCCTCCATTAAGTTCAAACTTTGTATAGTAAAGACAAGCTCTTTGTGGAATTATTGACTTGGCCAAAGGACTATGAAGTCCTTCCAGCAGAAGGATGGTCTCCTGTGGATGACCAATATCATAGGCCATGAGATATTATATATACCTCATGATTGGAATATGGTCACCAATCTGGTGGTTGAGCACTTTGGTGCCTAATGAACAATGGAATACATCTGTTGATGGTACTGGTGGCCTACAGTGGCTGCAGACACATGAGCATTCTGCACTACCTGTCAATGGCACCAGTGAGCAAAAGGGAGCATTTAGCTCCCTTTAGGAAAACTACATTCCCTGCCTGTCTCAGTAAAACCTTGCAACTCAATTGGAATGGACCTCTTTGCCCCCTTCCCCAAGTCTAAGGGCTATAACTACCTATGGGTAGTTATTTGCCACATGACAAGCATGGTGCACCTTAATACCAGTGCACAAGGCATAGCATAAGGTAGGTATCAATTCTGCACAAGCAGACTCCTTTTGAAACTCAGACATACTCTTGAGATTTTCATAGAGAGGGATTTCACACCTACTTACTGAACTCCAACTTAAGTCAGGAGTATCTGCACCTCAAGCACCTGATGCATCTTCTGATCATTTCATTTCATTTGAGCAGATGCACAATTTGACAAGGAAAGGGAGGGAGGATGACAGTGAAAGTGAAAGTGAGGAGAGTGATGATGATAAATGGAATAGAAAGAGTCATGCACAATTGTATCAGACACTGATTCAGATAGAGGATCCATTCAATAATCAGAGCATTGATCAGACTTTCATATCCATAGCTCATCCAGAACCCTCAGCAATGGTTTGGTTCAATTCCCATTATTGGCCCCATTCTCTCTCAACTCCAACACTATCTGGTTCTAATCAACTTTGTACATGACTGCATGGCAGAAATCCA
>JABCKS010025590.1:0-12762 GCA_018851325.1 Termitomyces sp. DKA19 | reverse complement strand
TTGCAAAAGTCCATCTGAGCTATAGAAGGTACCTTTAATGTGCATAAGCTCAAAGTGGAACATCAGGATTGCCATAATCCATTGGTTCATGCTAGTGGAAGGCTGAATTTCAGGGTTCTGAAGCATACCCTTAATGTAGTGAGCATTGACTTTAATGATTAGCTTCCTGATACCAATGAGGTACATCTGTAGGTCCTGAAGGGCATGCTAAAGGCCATAGAGCTTAAAGTTGGGTTGACTGAATCATGATTCCCTGTTGTTAAGCATGATAAACCTGAAACAATTATAGCAATGTTCTTTACAGTTGTCACTATGGCACTGGCAAAGGTAGTAGCCTATAGCAATATATGACATATCAACTGCTAAGATGACTGGGTCAGGCAATTCATAGTCAATGAGAACTAGAGGCTTAGCATCTTGGAGGGCCTTAACAAGATTTTGCTAAGCATTAACCTGGTCTAGACCAAATTCAAGAGGGACTCCAGTGTATGTGAGTTTTATTAAGTCATTAGTGCAATGAGCAAAATTCTTAACAAAAATCCCAAAGATGCCAACTGTATCCAGAAAGGCTCTAACTTCAGATAGTGACTTACAAGGGCCCTAGCACTTGAGCAGGGCTAAGCAACTTTCATCTGGTATTTGACTGCTAGGAGTGCAAATGTGTCCCAAGATCTTGAACATAGGGGTGCATAAGACTAGCTTGTAACCTGAAAACATACCACCACAATACTTCATTCACTGGAGAATTTGGTTAAGGAGCTCAAAGAACTTCCAAAGCACTAAGTGAATGTTTAGGTTAGCAGGATGCTTAGTGGGAATACCATTAACAAGCTTCTAATCTTTGGAATGCTTAGCACCAATGTCATCAATGAAGCTAAGCATGTCATTAGGGATCTTGGGAATGAAGGTAAGAAACCTGCTGCATTATGATACACGCCTGTCTAGTAATTAGGAGTGAACAGCATGACTGATATCTCCATTGGACAAGTTCCGGGCTATCACTCTCGGCAGGACTGCGTATGTAACGGATTATATACACACACCTGACAAACAACTGACTAAGGGTGAATCTGACAATCTGCTACTCAATTTCTGGCGGACGCCATCAGAAGTACTGTCCATGATCTACGATGTCCAGACAGATTGTGATAGTACCACCACTCTTGCTGCTTTGTATTGGATCTGCAAAATTAGAGAAAATTGTCTTTCTCACATTGTCATCCTTGATCATCATATCAGAAGTTCTAAAAGGAGTCTGGTAGTATGGTCCCACCGCGCGGAGAATTTCAAATCTACATACGCTCCCTTGCCCATACGTCTATACGAAGTGTCAGGAGATAAAATTTGGAGGTCACCTGCTAGAGGCTCGACACTAAAATCTCTTGTTCCATGTCCTCAAAAACAGGCAGAACAGCGTCAATTAAGATAAAGCCAATGGAGTGTCGTGATAATATTATTTTACTAGTTACTCTGGTCTAATCATTCGCGTTAGGGATCGTTTCCATCTCGCCACTGGAGAATAGTAAAGGCAAGCATCAAGACCGAACCTATACTGCAATCATGATGACTTGACATGGGAAAATCTATGTCTTTCACATGTTTTCTATCCGAATCATCACAATTCGATTTGCGGTTGTGATGATCAATCTCATCTAGGCACATGTCAATTCACAAAAAAAAGTCGCCTAGTACAAATGGAGATCGGATGGTGGCGGAAGTCTCTTATTCTTTTCTTCCGAATCAAGAGGAGATAACATATATATTGACAGTAACATAGAACATAGATGCTAATAATTTTCCCTTTTTTTATCATGCCTCCTCAACAAGTTGCGTTAGTCACCGGAGCAGCCGATGGTATTGGCAAAGCAATAGCTCTTCGCCTTGCCGCTGACGGCTACGACGTCCTGATAGCGGATCTCCCCAATCAGCACTCCCTCATGGATACTGTTGTTGAGCAAGTAAAGATAACAACCGGATGCAATGCGATCAGCTATCAAGTCGATGTCACTGAGGAAAAACAAGTGAAAGCCATGATCCATACCTGCATTGACAAGTTAGGGGGCCTTGACGTAGTAAGTGAGTTAGTCCTCAGCAAAGTTCTTGTCCGTACTGATTATGATTGCTATGGATAGATGGTTGCAAATGCCGGAGTTTCTGTGATGACCTCACTCATTGATAGTATGTACATTTCTTGATCCAGACACGACTTTAGGAACCGACACAAAAGAAATTGATCAGCCACGCTTGACGAATGGCAAAGAGTCTTTGATGTCAATTCTACTGGCGCATTCCTTTGTTATCGCGAAGCTGCCAAAAGCATGATAGAGCGAGGGATTAAAGGTCGAATTGTTGGAGCTTGCTCGATCTCTGGGAAAAAGAGTACCTTTCCGACATACCTGATGTCCTCAAGCATTGTGCTGAACCAACTTCCATAGGCGTGGCGCTTCTGGGCTCCTACGGTGCGAGCAAATTCGCGCAACGAGCCTTAACACAAGTTGCTGCATGTGAGTGGGCTCAATACGGGATCCGGGTCAATGGCTACGCACCCGGACCAACGCAGACTCCAATGCGTGAGTTGATTCCCTTGGGATTGTGAGTATCTGACCCAAGTCGGAATAGTCGAAGAAACAGACAAAAGAGCGATACAGGTTCTGAACATGAAACCTGGCGAATTCCGAGATGCGGTCAGTTTTCTCTGAAATATCAAGGACAGGCGTAATCAGATCGAAAACTATGTAGATGAAGTCAACGACACAATTCAAGCGTTTTGCAAGACCAGAAGAAATTGCTGATGTCGTTTCATTTCTCGTATCCGAGAAAGCCTCCTTCATCACGGGTGAGCTCAGATATTCTATTATTAGCCCCGGGAAAAACTCAATCGACCTCGCTATAGGTCAAACAATCAACATAGATGGTGGGATGTGGTTTGACTGATCCAAGCACCTGATTCTGGGATCACACTGTAATATACAGTGTAACTAGACATCTAATGAAATGCATTATTCTGCATGGTCAGTGTAGTGTATAATTATGCATTACACCACTGCCTCTCCCCTTTGGGCTGCATTTGTGCATTGCCAGACTGTCCACCATGACTTTTGCATTACTTGACTTCATATACACGTATGCATTATATGGTACCTGTGCACTTATGCATTACTTGGCTACCTATCCCACTTGTGCATTACTTGTTTAGCAGCACATTTATCCATATGCATCACTAGGCTTTCCACTTATACTTATGCATTACTTGATCTGCCCCCATAACTTGGCTACCTGCCCACTTATACATCATATATGCTTAGCACCGTTTACCTAATGGATTTCTTGACTGATGATCACCTCATACTTTCTTTGCCTTATATGCCCACGCCCACCTGCCCTGCAAACATGTTGCAATGAGATCATTATTGTCAATCTTTTAAGTAATAACTTGGGCAATTACTCCACTTATGGTCCTCTTTCTAGGAAATGTTGGAGCCTTCCAGTATAATTTTATCCACTTGCAAATGTAATCAAAGTCCATATAAGCTAACATATAACATTCATACAAGATGAGGTAGAGATTTCTGACAAATCTGAGTATAGTTTGTTCAATTTTGCTGGAACATGCTGCCATAAATGTAATGTTTCTGTTATTAATTGTGCAGCTTACAGTTCACACCTCATAACACAAAACCAGTCAATTGGTATATCTACAAAGATATGAAGTAAGGCACTGCCTTACACAAGTACAAATAGTGTAGTTAAGTAGCATCAGGTAATGCTACAGAATACAATAATACATAAATACTAAAACTATATGTATAACATAACAAATGCAGCACAGAATATGAGAGTAATGGCTGATCCATTACATACCCCTCTGTTGAGTCTGTCAATGGACTCATGAATGAATGAATTCTGTTTATACTGCTGGCAAGCCACAATACTGGGCTAAGAGGCAGGGGTAAAGTAAGGTATCAACTCTACACCAATGTAAGGGATTAGTATGCATTGTAGTTGTATTGGTGTTTATAAATTGTTGGGTATTAGCACTCCCTTCACAGAATATCTTATGGCTTTTGTTTGGTGTAGTCATATCATAAAGTGTTTCTGGGGAACATGGTGTTTCAGATGCAGTTCAGTGGGTTGGGTTGTGGCCTGTGTCTTAACCTTAGTTGTAATTTGTTTTCCAAAGTCTTCATATACATGGGGTGTCTCAACCTTCTGTGGTTTGTGCCTGTGCCTAGCCCTACCTTTCCTTTCTTCATGGTCTTGTATCTTCCAGTAGCTTGTTCCTCTTTGTCCTTTTCCTTCCTTGCCTGTTCACCCCCTATCTTTGCCTTCACCTCCTCAAACTGTCCCACCAACCTCCTCTGTCCTCTGACCCTCCATTATTTCCCACCATCTCTCTTCTTCCTCTTTGTCATTCTCCTTGTCTCCTTCCATTGGTTCATCTCTTGTTCTTCTTGGGTTCCCTGTTTTGGTGAACATGCCAGTCCTCTCAAGGAATTTGATAGTTGCTTTTAGTCCTTTCTTTGTCCCTAGCAGGATGCCCAACTCCAGCTGTTCATCTGCCTTCCTCAGTATTTCCTGATATTCCTTATACTTTTGGCATTTCTGGATTATGTGTTCCTGTGTTTGGAACCATTCTCCATATGCACACTCTATTTTCTCATTAGGTATGAATTCTGCATAGTACTCACCTATAAATGCATGTTTTGTCCTGCACTGTGTGAGCCTACTGAACACCTCTCGATGTGTGAGCCATGTGTTCCCTTAGTTTCCATCTGGGTTTAGATTGTTTGCCACTGCAAATCCTCCCACTTGTAGTATCTTCTGCCATTCTTCCACCCATTTTTCAAGGGCTTCTCCTTTTGTTCTTCTCTTGGCATTTGCATAGGTTATAAACTCTAGCATCCACCTTTTGGTTCCTTCCTTGGCTTCTTCATCTGCCCTCTCATTACCTTTTACATCTTTATGTCCCAGGCACCACTCAATGCTCATTGTCCTATCTGCTCCCCCATCAAGGAAGCTATCTGCTGTGTGCATGATGTCAACCATGCTTGATTGGCCCAGTCTTGGTGTTGGTTTATATGATGCCATAACTGCTGCTGTATTGTCAGCATATGCATGAATGTGTTTGACTTGCCTCCTTGTCTTTGTGTATCTCACAGCTGTTCTTGATGCCCTTGCAATACCCACCAGTTCTGTATCATAGACTTCTGCCCTTTTCCCAAGTCCTCCTCTTTCCACAAACACCTCCTGGCCCTCATGGAATCCCACCACTCCCCAACCTACTGACTTGTCTTTGTTTGGGATAGGATCTCTCATGGACCCATCAGAATACACCAGCAGCTGTGTTGGATCCTTCTGCAGGTCTTGTATCCATTCATTGTGTTTTCCATTTCTTCTTTCCTTTTTGCTTTCTTTGATGCTCCTATAATCATGAGTCTTTGTCCATATTTTTTCTGCTGTGTTGCACTATAGTGGTGAAATGAATGGGTTGATCTTTTTGCTTTCCTGTGGTTTGTATGTCTTCCTAACAATTCTCTTAAGTTGTTTCAGTTTCTGCTAGGTCTTCATCCTCTATGATTTCCTCAATGGGAGTGGTGGTGGGTGTGCAACTGGTTCTAGTTGTCTCAATGCTTAGTCCCAGTTTCAACTTTGCTGTACTCAATTACAATACTTAATCTCAGCATTTTCAAACTCAATGCTTAGTCTCAGCCCCAATTTTCCTGTACTTAGTTGTCTTGATTCTGAAAACTCAATGCTTAGTCTCAGTTCTGACTTTACTTTCAAAACTCAATACTTGGTTCTAGCCCCAATTTTATTATACTTAGTTAGAGCCTCAGCCTGCTCTACCAGAGCTTGGAAAGAGTCAATATATTTGTCCAATGACCTTTTCCCTTGTCTGTACTAGTCCTGATCCTGGAGTGATAATGCTGCTGTCTTTTCTGGGTCCAGGGGGAAGAACTTGGCTTGGAAGTTGCATTGGAATGTGTCCCAGTCTGCAAAGCTGCAGACTCCACCAGCCCTTCAAAAAATGCACAGTGCATACATGGGGGCATGACCCAATTTCATATATAAGAACCCAGGCAATCTTGAGCTCATCCAAAGCAAAGGCCTCACTACTCAGCTGGATGTACATGGTGCAAGACTGTAGAAAGCACTCCCCAGCCTTCCAATCTCCATCATAAGCATCCAGGAGTGCTGGCTGGGGTATTTTGTTTGTGCCACTGCTGCAGGGTTAGAGCAGCTTGGTGGCATAGTCATAGAAGGCAAAGGAATTGCCTGAGGGGTCAGAGAAGGGAGAGGCAGGCATTCCAGTAAGGTCTGTAATGAATGGGAAGTAGTTTCAGTTGATTAATGTAAGCTTGCAAGTTCATTGGTGTGAAGAGTGAGGGAAGCCTGAGTGGACTGCACCTGAACCTCCAAGAGTAACAAGCAGTGCCAGGCATTGTTATGAGGGTTAGAATCCATTCCAGAGTCTGCTGACAAGGCTGGAGTAGTTATAGAGGTCTCATATTAAACAACACAGGGTGGGGAAGGACTTCTAGGGGTGAGATTGACTCTAGCAGCTAGAAGGGCTTTCAGACCTAAGTGAGGAGACTTGTTCTGTTGTAAGGGTGACCTTTAGAGGCTGTGGCCAAAAATCACATAGCTGGCAAAGGGAGATCCAAAGTCTATTCAGCACTATGCTAAAGCTACAAATATAACTACATAACTAGCAAAGGGAGATCCAAAGAGAACAAGTCTGAGGACTCCTGATGCCCAGTGTGGCCTTCTACCCTCTTGACACTGTGAGACCAACTATATAGTAGTCAGAGGAATTATATACAACTACCAATGCATCAGCATACCTGATCTGACCAACAAATAGTATGAGAAACACAAGGTGTGACAAGGTGAGGCAAGGTGAAACAAAGTAAGATGAGGTAGCATGCAAAATAAACCCTAACCTCACAGATCAGAGCCATGTGCCCTCATTGCTATGTCAATGCACATGCCACTATCTTAGGGTTGAAATGGGCTAGTGGTGAAGTTATAGGAGGAATAGGAACTGTCTGAGGGGTTGAAGAAGGAAGAGAGAGTCATTCTAACAGGATCTAAAGAGAGTGGGCAATAGTCTCTGTAGACTGGCATAAACCAGCAAGCTCATTGGTATACAAGGTAAGAGAAGCTTGGTGAGACTTCACCTGAGTCTCCAGAACTAGCAAACAGTGCCAGGCATTGTCCTGTGGGCTGGAAGCATCTAGAGGGTCTGTTGGCAGTGTTGGAGTAGTTATAGAGGTATTAGGTTAAGACACAATAGTGGGAAAAGAGCTTCCAGAAGCAAGAGCAACTCTAACAGCTAAAAGAAGACCTGTTCTGCAGTAAGGGCAACCTTTGGGGGCTGTGGCTCAGTCATGCAGCTGGCAAAGGGAGATCCAAAATCTATTCAGCACTATATTATGTCTATAAGTCTAACTGCACACTTGGCAAAGAAAGATCCAAAGAAAACAAGTCTAAGGACTCCCTATGCCCAATGTGACACTCTAGACCTCTGAACCTGTGGGACTAACTGTACAGTAGGGCAGAGAGATCATGTGCCATCATTGATGCATCAACATACATGACTCAACAAGAGGGGTAGCCCAGACAATATAAGGTGAGGTAAGGTGAGACAAACCCTGACCTCATAAACTAAAGTCATCTGCTATCATCAACATGTCAATGCACATGCCTCAATGGAAGGTGATGAAGAAATAGCTTCTGGGTGAGGTGAGGTAAAGTGAGGTGAGGTAAGGTGAGGTGAGGTGAGTGAAGTAAGATGACTGACCTCTGACAGTGACTATGCTAGCCAACTCTGTGGTTATCAATACCCTGGTAGTCTTCCTGACAAACATGCCCATGGGCACTGGGGAGGGAAGCATTGAGGATCCTCAACCCAAGGACCTATACAATCTCATCCTTCCTGTTGCAGGAGCATATTTCAATTGTGTATAGGAATCCACATGTCAAACAGTATTTTGTCACATCTAACACTGCAGGAACTGTTAGCACATGTGACACACAATCAAGAATTGCTACTGGTGTGGAGGGGGTAAGAAAGGACAATTTCCCTCAAGCTTCCAGGATAGAAAACAAGCATTAGTAAAATTTGCTGCATCATGAGCAAATGACAAACCAAACCCCACTGCAAACCTGACAGACACTACCCAACCCACTGGAACACCCCAGATCTCATATACACTAGCTATAAGTGCCTTACTGGCCCTGAAAATTACTATGCTCTCACACCTTCCCTTTTTTTGACAACATGCATGTCAGTTGGGGCTAGACCCACCCTAACATTTGTCAACTCAGATACAAGCAACCACTGCTTCATAAATTGTGAAGCATTTGTTGAGTACATGCCATGTGAAGTACCAAGAGAGAGACTAGCTACAGCAAAGAGTGCAACCTTCTGTATAATGGGCCAGGGCACAGTCTGCAAAATTATCAATATGAGCAGAGGCAGGGTGGAACTCCTATTAAAAAATGTGCTACACAGGCCTGACCTATCTGCAAATCTCATATCAATTGGAAAGCTCAATATGCCTGGGTTTTTAATTACCTTTGCAAAAGGAAAAGCAGTGTTTAGAGATCCTAATAGAAAGGAAGTGTTCATTGGGGAGAGTGCAAATGGCATGTACTTACTAGACATGTTCAGGGCAGGAGCCAACACCACAGCCATAGTGGCAGCACCTCTAAAGATGTCTATTGATCTAGACAGCTGGCATTGTTATTTTCGACATGCAGGTGTCAGGTCCACATGAACTGTGGCAAGAAAAGACTGGGTTGATGGGCTGGCCATTAAAGGTGACTCCAGTATAAGAAGTATATGTGAGGATTGTGTGTATAGGAAGCATACCTTGTGACCTTACAATGGAGAATGTGACAACAAGAAGAACCTGAACAACTGCATATATATCAACCTTTGGGGACCTGCATTGACAAAATCTTTGGGTAGCACTTTATACATGATGCTTGTAGCTGATGAAAGCACCTTGCAACTTACAGGATGTTTCCTAACCTAAAACGATGCTGCAACAACTCTCAAAGTGTTCTCTATGTATCACACAGAGTTGGAACAACAGACTGGCAAGAAACTCCCCATGGTCTGTTGACATGGAGTATGAATGGCTCAATAAGAAGTGGGGAGAGTATTGCACAGAGTATGGAATAATGTTGAAACCAGTCATGCTGTATGCCCACTCATAAAATGGGTTCATTGAGAGATGCATCTGCACCATTATCAAAGGGGTCAGGTGTTTACTTGTGGAGAGTGGGCTGCCCAAGGATATGTGGGTTAAGGCAGCTGCAACCCAGATCTACACATGCAATTGCCTACCATCATTGCACTACAAGGGTATACCTGAGCAACCATGGACTGATAAGAGACAGAGTGTTGCCCACCTCCACCCCTTTGGATTGATAGCAATTGCCAAGGTGCCTGAGCAGTTAGTTAAGTCAAAACTGGACCCTTGCTCCATCCAGTATGTGATGGTCAGGTACACTGCAGGTGTGGGGGGATACAGGCTCCTTGACTGGGCCACAAGGACCATAGTTACATCATATGATGTGATCTTTGACAAAGAATCAGGCCATTGATCTCTCATGCTTATAGAAGAATCAGAAGACTTGCTGGCTATTGATACTCCTCCACCAACCTTGTCATCTACCTTGGAACTACTCACTCCACAACAACCCATTGCCCTCTGTATATATGGGGTGCATTACCTCATACACTACACACTGCAATAGCCAAGCCCAATTCAGCAACCAATCCCAACCCTGAAATGATTGCAGTGGTGTTGCCCAATACCTCTGCCAATGCTCCTGCTGTATCATCTCCACTCCACTGGTCTAGCTGCTTACAGGGCATGCCTGCTTCAGAACTACCCAAATCATACCTTGTACAAGATGTGTATACATTTATAGCCCTCTTTACTATAACAAACACAGACAATGATGAGTACATGCTAAAAGCTTATGTTGAGGTGATGTGCTGCCCTGATCTGTAGATGTCAGCTATTGAGCAGGAGCTTAAGGTCATGGAAGAGAGGAAGGTATGGAGGTTGGTGCCAGAATCCAATGTACTGGCAGGAAAACAAGCTATAGGTTGCTGATGGGTCTTTATGAACAAGTACAATGCTGAGTGGCAGATAGTTAAGCTGAAGGCAAGGTTGGTAGCAAAGAGATACTCACAGGTTAAGGGGGAGGATTATAAGGAGACCTACATAGTAGTCATCTGACTTGAATCACTCTACATCATGATTGCCTTGGCAATGCTCCTGGACCTCAAGATCTGGTAAATCAACTTTGTTGCTGCATATCTGAACAGCATCCTAGAGTTTCAAGTGTTCATGGACCTACCCCTAAGCTTTTCAGGGGGAGGAAAAGAAACTCAAATTGCTGAAAACCCTGTATAGAATGATGCAGGAGGGTAGAGATTGGTATTGGACACTTGATGCTGTATACAGATCTCTTGGCTTCTATACCTCATGAACTGACATGACCCATATATGTAATCAAGAAAGGTAGATGATGAATGTACCACTACTGACATGTTCAACAATGACATCTTTGGCATATTTACAACCTGCAAAGGTGCAAAAAAGGCAAAGCAAGAACTCATAGAGATCTACAATGTCAAAGACCTTAGGGAACCATCATCTAGACATGGCTATAGAGAAGGATTTGATGATGGGATTGATATTGCTCTTCTAAAAAGCCTACCTCAGGCAAGTTCTCAAATGGTTTGGTATGTCTGATTACAACCTCTACAGCACTCCACTCCCTGTCAGTATCCAACTCATGAAAATGATAGCCCCACAATCTGAAGCTAATCACCATTTTATGCCAGATAAACCAAATTGTGAAGCCCTCAGATCCCTTATATAGGCACAAGTTGCAACACAACCTGATTTGTCATTTGCTGTAGGCCTTTTAGCACATTTCCAGTCCAACCCTGGCCCCATGCACTGAAACACTTTAGTCCACATGCTTAGGTATGTGAAGGGGACCTTGGACTATAAGCTCACTTACTCCAAAGAGCTTGGAAACAACCTGAGGCCCATTGGATATATGAATGCTGATTATAGGGAAGACTTAGCCACATGCTGGTCCACTGTAGGGTATGTATTTATAATAGCTGGAGGAGCTGTTTTGTGGAGCTTGAAGTGCCAAGCCACAGTCATGCTCAATATCACAGAAGCAGAGTATATGGTGTTAATGTGTAGATCACAATAAGCATTCTGGGTGAACACCCTTTATTCTGGAAAAAAGGTCAAGTCAGTATACATGGAAGGATACCTTCAGAGTAATTTGAAGGGTTTAAGGTGCTTGTAGTTGAGTTTTCAGGAGGGTCATTAGGTTTTAGTGTTCTGTTGGCCAAGTAAGACAAGGGACTCTACTGGTAAGTTCAGAGTTGTTCTCTGATGAGCATCCACATGCTTGTGATAGGCTTGGTTAGTAGTTCCAAGTTCTGGTCTAAGGTATTTCTGTAGACTTTGGAGGTCCTGGGCAGTGGCATGGGCAGTGTGAGAGAGGATGTTGCAGAGAGAGATGGTGAGCTAAAAGTTACCATGCTTTGTGAAAATGTAGGTCACAAAATGTCAGGCTAAGTATGGGGCATTGTCTGTAGTGTGGTAGAGGATGAAGATGGCTTGTTTTGTCAGCTGGCATATAATGATAAGGATTACATTGTGTTCCTCAGACTCCAAGAGTTTGACAATGTAGTCCATAGAAATAGAGGGCTAGGGCTGGCATCCTATCAGAAAAGGCTTGAGGGGTCCAAAAGGGCAGTGGTACAGGACCTTGGCCCATAAGTTTCACAACTCAATGCTCAATCCCAGCTCTAACCTTGCTGCACTCAGTGTCAAAGAAACTGAATTCAATGTCAAACAATCAATGAATACATTGATATATATACACTTTTGCTTTTAAAACAATTTTTATCAGTATTTTAATACCTTGAAAAATGATTTTTACAAATATTAATATCCCAGAGTGTATTTACAATCTTTACTATATTATTTCAGTTTTTCCAGTAATTTTCACTGCAGAAATGACCCAACTACTACATTGTTACTCTAAAAGGAAGGTTCTTGGTCAGCCTGAGTCAGAATTATGCAAGCAATGACCCAAAATGGCCAACTTTCCCATTTCCACAAAATGGTTGTTGCATTATATATAGACAAGCTATAGCCTATGCCTTTAATATGGGCCTGTAGTTTTTGCTTAGACTCAGACCTACCTTTGCTGTACTCAGTTAGGTCTTTGATATTCAACTCAATGCTTAGTCCTGGACTTAACTTTTCTATACTCAACTAGGGCCTTGATTTAAAAACTTAGTATTTAGTTTACTGATACTGGAATATATTGTATAGAGTTTCATATTGGTCAAACACTTTAATAACTTAGACAATTGGATCATCAAAAAAATACTACAAATTTAAGCTATAATATACATCAGGTTTGTACACTATCAAGAAAGAAAAATGATATATGTCCAGTCAGTACAGTATCAATACAGTATCAAGAAATATCTAGTCAAGTGCTAAAATCTAAAAGTTAGTAATAGAAACAGGTTATATTAAAAGTTACACTTACATTTGTAAACCATTCAGAATTTCCTAATATACAATGTTTGCAGTCCTTCATGATATATTTTCTAGTGCCAAAATTGCTTTAATATGATCTCCTGATGTGCATCAAGAAAGTGCAACATAAAGTTGACCATGTGCAAAGACA
>JABCKS010025589.1:0-12777 GCA_018851325.1 Termitomyces sp. DKA19 | reverse complement strand
TCTTAAAGGAAACATACACACGCAACTCACAGTTACTGAGGGCACCGTTTGGAACACTGGCTGCATAGACGGTTGTTAACGAGTACGTATCAAATCAAGAACACATCGAACGACGTACTAAGCAAAGTCGACAGTACAATGAGCCAAGTCCTGACATCAGTGACTGCTTCTAGGATTTGGGATTTCTTCAGAATCTTATTCTCCGTCCCTCCTTGATCATCGCGGACTCGCTCCAGAGCAGCGATTCGTTCTTCTTTGGTCAGGAATCTGGCATGCACAGGCGAGTCCGGGAGCCATATGAGAACAGATATCCCGATGATGATCGCAAGACCTCCAAGAAGTAGATAGATGATTTTGTATGGAGGCAGCCTCTTGCCATCGTCGAATGAAACACCCTACGGGCAGACGAGATTAATTATATATATTCCGATCAAGAGAGAACTTCACTTACGTATGCGACGAAACCACCAAAGACTTGAGTAAGACCATTCTGTGCAAATAGAGTAAGAGGAAAGGTGGCACATATGCCAGTGGCGTGATAATACCATCAAATAAAACCAGGAGATTCGTTGAGCTTGTTCGTCTTTCTTGTAGAACATTGACACTATTAAGATGAGAATAGGTGCAACACAACTCTCCAGCATTCCTGATAGACGATGTATATATATACCATCCCGAGAGGGCCTTTACGTACCGAGCAGCACACGAAGAGTGAAGAAAGCACCGAAAGATGTTCCGACAGCATGAAGCATCAAAATGATCCCCCAGAGAACGACATTCACACCTAGCATCATATAGGACTGTAGACGTCGAAGCAAAAAGGTAACATACCAAGATACTTCGCAACCCGAAGCTTTTGCGAAATATACACAGTCGGAAACTCCCAAGCCAGGAAACCTGAGCACCGACGTAGACCGCGTAAGTTTCCTTTCATGCAAAGGGTGGCAACTCACCGACATAGAAAGCAAGAGAGACAAGATTATAGTGCTTGACGAAATCACAAATTAACCTGTCAACCAATTGGATACGGAAGCAAGAATCACCTGACCAGTGATAGGAAGTCCCATGATACTTCCTGAAATATCAGAACATGGTGAAAGGTCAGAGGGTTACACCTGTATCACCTTGCATAATTGAGCGAAGTCTTGTCTCTACCAGTCATTGGTTAGTTGGGGCACGTCTACCTCAGAAATCAGGCAGGTCCGAGCCTCACAGGAACTGGGTGAAATAAACCGCTGCGCATAACGGCGGTATTAACAGATCCTATGAGGTAGATGCGTCAACGGGATATGTAATAACTATCAAATGGAAACAAAATTCCATACCAGCTTCCGACGAAGTTTACGATTATACTCCTCGCTGAACTGAACAGTCCTTTCAGCACCAATTAGCTTGAGTGCTTCATCACCCTCCTGTATGTCGAACGAAGTCTTCTCCAGATTGTGTTCAACAAACTTCTGGTCGACGATGACGGAATCCTTAGTTTCCACTTGATTAGAGGGTAATTGTCCAACTAGGTCAATCGCAGAGACCATTGCAGATGAGGTGGTTAATGTCGACCACATCACATGCTTATCACCAATTTGAAAGAGAGAACACCGTTATCGTTATCGAGGCAATAGACCTGTGGGTGAAAATTGTCGTTTTAGTTGCGACTGCGTGGAGTACTAGCAAGCATATGCATCATATGATCCAGCCAGTCATCCTGCAGTTCCAAGCCAAGAACCGAAGATAGCAGGACTGATAGTGGATCTATTGATATAGGCCATGTACAGGACGAGAGGTCTTGCGAATGACAGCGGAATTGGAATATGGAATTTGATGTTTTCATTACAAAGTACAAATGATTCCGCTAAGTAAGGAGATATCATGAACTTATAGTTTTTGAATAATAAGAGATGAAGCAGCACCGCCCTGAAATGTCCTATAAGCAAAGATTCCGGGGGGGAAAATTGATTAACATACCCCATTGCAGATACCAGCAGCACCGTACTCGCCGGACTTCAGGGCGTGAATGAGTGAGACGATGATTCGAGAGCCAGAATTTCCGATAGCGTGTCCAAGAGCAACGGCACCACTGTTGTCGAGACGTTTTCAGTAAGATAAACTCGACAAAAACGGGGTCATAACCAGCGTACCCATTGACGTTGATCTTGGCAGGATCAATGTTTAAAACTTTCTCGGCGATCCGAACAACCGCCGAGAAAGCCTCGTTGATCTCGAAGAGGGAGATATCGTCGATGGTGAGATTGGCCTTCTTGAGGGCCTGAGGAATGGCTACGGTGGGTGCTTCGGGGAAGTCTATGGGATCAACACCAGCATCAGCCCAAGCTAAAGAAAGACGGGTCATATATCAGTACAGAGCAAAACCAAGAAAAGATATCGCCACACAGATGACTTTTGCGAGAGGCGTTAGTCCAAGCTCCTTGGCTTTCTCAGCGGACATCAAAATCAACGCAGATGCACCATCACTGAGAGGCGAAGAATTTGCAGCAGTGATGCTACCGCCTTGTTTGAATGCAGAACGAAGAGAGGGAATCTTATCGAAAATAACCCGGGTATATTCCTCATCCTCCTTCACGATAGTGTCACCCTTCTTGCCTTTCACAGTGATCGGCACGACTTCGGCATTGAAAACTCCAGACTTCCACGCCTTGTCTGCACGCTTGTATGATTCGATAGCATGAGCATCTTGGGCCTCACGGGTGATTCCGTGCTTGACGGCTGCGGATTCACCACAGTTACCCATGGCAAAATTGTTGTAGACATCCCAAAGACCGTCGTTCTCGAGAGAGTCGATAGCAGTGAATTTACCGAAAGCCGGGTTCTGACGGGGAATAAGGAAACTGGGAAGGCAATTCAACTTACGGTCAATACATGATATGATCAATATGGACAACTAACGGGGCATTGCTCATGCTCTCCATTCCACCGGCAGCGACAACGTCGCGGTCGCCGGACTGGATGCTTTGAGCCGCAAGGATGATGGACTTGAGACCAGATGCGCAGACTTTGTTGATGGTGGTAGCATCAGAGCTAGTCTTGAGGCCGGCGTTTAAGGCTACTTGACGGGCAGGACTCTGGCCGACACCGGCTTGGACGACGTTACCGAAGTAGACTTCCTGAACAACTGCAGGATCGATCTGCTTGGATTCAAGTGCAGCCTTCAGAGCGATAACACCGAGTTGAATCGCGGTGAAGGTTTTGAGAGACCCGTTGAAGGAGCCGACGGGTGTACGGGCAGCAGCGACAATGACAGCTTCGTGAGCCTAAAGGATGGTTATGAAGGGCGTGTTTGAAGAAGAAAATTAATATACCATTGAACGGGAGAGAATTGGGATGAAAGCACGAGAAGACACACGAGATGCTGAAACAAATCGGGAAAGGAGCATGGCGCCTTTATACGACCTCCGGAATAAACAGATCTGATTACAATCTACTCTGATCGTACGATTTGGATAATATAGTTGGTGGAGTAAAGAGAGAGACGACAAATGTTGCGAGACTATTATTCCAACCAAGCTCCGTGGTGCTTTCATGTGTTTGTACTCGACGATCATCTCACAGTCCGTCGGACACCCATGGCCTTGTATTGACCGCCGACCCAATCACCATAAACCACATTTCCAGCCACCGTCGCAATCGTACGATTTCTACCTCATCCTTGTCTGGATTAATACTAGTGGCTTCGGCCTCGGCCAAGAGTTCGGCAATGGCCTGTTCGGTTGCACACGGATGGAGATACCAGCAAGGGGTCCCAAGAGTGGGATGTTCGCCTTGCGAAAGGATGGGAAACGAAGATTGGGGACGGGTAATGCCGAATGTCGATAGCTCGGTGTGTTCAAAAGCAGACGGACAGAAAAGCGTTGTATGTAAGAGGTCGGCCAAAGCCAAGGGACTTCCCACTACGTCACTTGTCAGACGAGAAAAATAAGTCAGGCATTAGAACAGACTGGAGTCGTGAATTGAGAAATAAAATGTCGGTACTCGAAAAGTCGGAGAATAGACGACATATTGTCGCGAAACAAGAGTCTCGGGAACACCCTTCATTTTGGCCTCTGCCTCATCTTCTTGCATTACATGTTCCTCGTCGATGGGCGGCGATGAAAATCGCCGAAAGTGGTGTACGGTCCTAGATAAGAAGCCTGACCCAAGTATGGACTTGAAGAGGTCGGATGGCAATTGCGAGAAGACATATGGAAGTGGCGCACGGGATGCTCATTCCAAGCCCAGCCGGTGAGAGCTGGCGATGGAGAGTGATTGATTATAATCGACTTGCAGGCCTGGTCAAATTCGGCGCGAGTGAGCATGTGAAGTGTGACATGCGTGACATGTACGTGGGAACTGCTTTACAGCTGCAGTGATAAGGTTTAAAGCCACTGTGACCGATTTGGACTGTCAACATCGCCAAATCGTCCGCCCAAAACTACGCCCGTCCAACTGCCGGCTCATTCTCCTCTGCGGGCCACCTAATTCATCAATATGGCTGTCGGCAAGGTCTGTACTCCTGCTTCCCTGTATCTCTGCACATGTTGAATCTTTCTCTCAGAATAAGCGCCTCTCTAAGGGTAAGAAGGGTATCAAGAAGAAGGTCGTCGATCCCTTTTCTCGCAAAGGTATGTACTTGGATTTTGTTTTCTAATTTGTCTCTCAACCCTCCTCCAGACTGGTATGATATCAAGGCGCCTTCAATTTTCGAAGTTCGCAACGTCGGCAAGACCCTCGTTAACAGGTCGCAGGGCCTTAGTATGTCCTATGTTCCTTTGCGTGATCTTATGTTCATATTCTTCTAGAAAACGCGAATGACTCGCTAAAGGGCCGTATCGTCGAAGTCTCTCTCGCCGACCTCAACAAGGACGAGGAGCAATCCTTCCGTAAGATCAAGCTAAGAGTCGACGAAGTTCAGGGCAAGAGCTGCCTTACCAATTTCCATGGCATGGACTTCACCTCCGACAAGCTACGCTCTCTTGTTCGCAAGTGGCAAACGCTCATTGAGGCCCATGTTGATGTCAAAACTACTGACGGATACCTGCTCCGTCTCTTCGCTATCGGCTTCACCAAACGACGCCCGTCACAGGTCAAGAAAACCACTTATGCCCAAACCGCCCAGGTGCGGGAGATCAGGAAAAAGATGTTCGAGATCATGACTCGGGAGGCGACCAGCTGCGACTTGAAGGAGCTCGTCCAGAAGTTTGTGCCGGAAGCCATTGGACGGGAGATTGAGAAGGCGGCTCGTGGCATCTACCCCTTGCAGAACGTCTACGTCCGCAAGGCGAAAATCTTGAAGGCACCCAAGTTCGATGTCTCTAAACTGCTTGAGCTCCACGGCGAGTCAACAGACGTAAGTTCTTTTTGTCCTCTTCTATTCGCACCTGCTAATGCTTTCGCAATCTACAGGAGACAGGTACACGGGTGGTCAAGGACTTCAAGGAGCCAGAGGTTCTCGATTCTGTCTAAGCTTGTCGTAGATCATCCATATATTACCATGCTTTACGCTTCTTTATGCTTCATCAATGCATTATGCCATCTCGAAACATGAATTTGGGGTCCTCTCCTTGGGTTGTTGATCTTTGTAGCATTAGATAGTTGAGGTGCAATATGGCATACACCAGGCGCTTCAAGTTTAGAAATGTTCAAGCACATGGAAGTTGCGATCGATGTGATCTCAATACTCAGTGCTTATTTCTAACCTTTTTTTCCTTTACACCATTACCATCATCATGTCGGACGTTGAATACATCAAGAGCCATCTTACGTCTCATCCTGACTTTCCCAAAAAGGTCCGTTTCGCATAGACAGACCAAAAATTAAAAAAAAAGCTCAACCTATCCCATGACTTTGTCAGGGTATAGTTTTCCTGGACATCTTCCCAATCCTGAGAAATCCACTTGCGTTCGAAGCTCTAATAACGCATTTTGTTCACCACATAACATCGCACACCATCGCCTTCTCTCCATCCAAGAAGATCGACGTCGTTGTCGGACTCGATGCTCGGGGATTCCTTTTGGGGCCGTTGATCGCGCTTCGCCTGGGAGCTGCCTTCGTCCCTGTCCGTAAACGCGGTAAACTTCCTGGAGAGTGCGTGTCTGCTTCGTATGAGAAGGAGTATGGCACAGTGAGCTCTAGGTTCTATCCTGAAGAATAATGCTCATGATCTCAACAGGACATTTTCGAAATGCAATCTGACGCTATTAAACCAGGCCAGACTGTAATTGTGATTGATGATCTTATCGCTACTGGTATGTATGCAAACACTAAGCAACCTCTTGAAACATACCGAATGTGACATCTAGGTGGTTCCGCCAAGGCCGCAGGCGAGCTAGTTGCGAAACAGGGCGGCAAAACCGTAGAATACCTCTTCATAATCGAACTTACATTTCTTAAGGGTGTGACGAAGTTGGATGCACCATCTTACTCCATCATCCAAGCTGATGATTAGATTCTAAACCCGTAGTCTTGTATTACGAAGTGGGTGGCCATTAATATACAATATCCGGTCTGGGTCCTTCGATTGTGGTATACCGGCCGTGTCGTCCTCTAAAACCATCCTCACCTGGCTTATGATTCCCTGCTCTGCACGGCGTATCATTTCCAAAAGAATCTCGCCAGCTTTGTGCGGTAGAAGAACAAGGGCAGTGTGGCTCAAGTCCCCAGCAGCTTGTATCTCATCCGCATTTGCAGTTGGATTTATGACAAGATCATCATCGCTTATGACAATGACTCCCGCCGCGGACGCATCTCGCGCGTATATAAGTTTTTCCAGGAACGTGCACTCGCCTCGGTGAACGACAAGGACACTGGACGGATGTGAATATCTGTATGGAGCGCAGCCAAGTGGGTTATCAGCATCCCTATAAACGTTGACTCCTCTTTGATGGGTGAACTGCAAATAGTTGGGATCTGAGTGCGGTCTGATATTGAGAGCTCCTCCAAATTGAGCAGTGTAGCCGACAAGCATGACTTGCATGTCATCTGAAGTGGTGATGGGTAGGCCGGTCTGGATCTGTACCAAGGAGTCAACATCTTCCGCGTAAAATCGAAGAAGAACGTCTAGATCTTGAGGTTTCGCGATATTTTTTTTGCCATCAAGATAGGCAAGTAACGAAGAGTCATTGATGTAGACGATATGGCCAGTCCGTACCGTGTAGTGTCCCACTAATCAAGATCAACGTCAGGTGCAATTAATTGGTTGGCGAAGAAATGTCGTACATTTTCTTATATCGTAGCCGTTGCCATCCAATCGTCGAACAATGTGGGTTCGGATACCAGTAACATTTTGTATAATGAATCCATCGGGAAGAACCCCTAACTTGAGGAAGCTTGGGCTTAGATCCTCCGGGACCGCCCTCCCGTCTGTGGATAAGACAACGTCGTAGGACTAGATCAAGTCTTGATCACTATGGGGATATACCAATTAGATTTAAACACTCACAAATAGGTCAACATGTGGTCTTTCACACCAACCAGACGGAGACCAAGTATCGATATCTTTTTGAGGTGGGGCAAGGCCGACCAAGGATCGTGCATACTCGAAATCAGGGCGACTTTGGATACCTTGAACTAGACCATCGACTTGATCAGGTCGATTGGAGCCCTGAATGAATGGCCTATATACTGGACATTGGTGATTGTCTATGTGACGGAGTCTTCTACGTGAAGCGGAAATTGGCTTCAAATACTGTCGGCCGAGAGAAAGGATGTGTCCTTCGGTTGTAAAGACATAGTTCGAGTCGTTACTATGCAACGGGTTGTCCTCGTCAAAGAGTAGATAGAGATACTACCAATTCATCAGTTGATAGTATGAAGGCTCCTTGGGTATACCAACTTTCAATGTTTCTGACAAAGCAAAAGATTCCATTCGATCGTCTCGTTTGTTAGTCCTGAGGTCCTGAATACCAGCAAGCCCACAGTCCACTTTTGATCGAGTGATCAGATCAAACAGAACGCGCTCCCCGACGTCAAGATAAAAAGGATCTCGAGTCGCCTGTAGAGTCATCAGTGCATGCTCAACATAGGCACAATAACTTGCTCACTCGATAGAGATACCACGTTGACTCAATGAATTCTGATGAGAGTGGATGAGGGTGCAATCTCCAAAATGGTGATGACGAAAGACTCACCAGGTCGTAAAGGGTACTGATGAGAAGTAGCTTTCTTGAAATTTGTGTCGTAAACTTCCGGTAGTCCTGAATGACTCCGCCATAGATTGTAGTCTGAAGGATCTGAAAGGTAGCCAAGAAAAGGCAAGGTGGGACTTACAGATTAGGTGTAGTCTGATTGCACTTTGAATATCCCCTGCTAGCACTTGAAGTCCCGGCCAAAAGGCAGATAAAGAATCAACTGTGAAATATGCCACATCTCCACTATCCATATGTACCGTCCGGTACTTGGATGAAGTGAGAAGTCGTATGGATAGCTCGGCATAGCCAGCACGTCAACTCACCCAAAATCCGTCGGTAGCCCTCGAGAATCGCATTACGGCGGCATAGGCCTCTTCCCAAACGTCAAGGTATTCGACGTCACCTGAAAATTGTCAAGGTTTAGACTATTCCAAATATATGATCACGCACCACTTAGGATATACCATTTCAAAGCATACTCGTAGAATGAGTCTACACCAGCACCAATGCTCGTTACTTCAGGAGATGTCCATGCCTAGCAAACACAGGAATGAGAATCGGGTAAAGGATAGACCTTGACTTACGAACCCCGGTCCGTGTATTAATAGTGTTTCCTACAAGTCCAATGTTAGATTTACGGTTCCATATCCCGAAGAATGCCTGCGCACATAGGTTGATCAGTTTTAACAAGCGAAACCATTCAGAACTGGAACCCACCTTATGTGCCGCTTTCTCAAAACGATCATCGCCAGTCAGTCGGCTTAGAGAAGCAAATTCTAGTATCAGAGAACCAGCTCCAGCAGTACCTGATCACTTTGAGTTACGCCTAGTAAAGCATTGAGACCTTACATGTTTCCAGACTTTCGCCCTTCGTTACCCCATGCCGTAGGTTTACCTAAGGTTATTTTCAGTGCCCAAGGTATGTCAAGACAAAATATCGATTACTCTGGCATAGGGAAGGCCTGTGGGTGTCTTGAAGGCAGGAAGGAGCCTTTTACCGAGGTCGTATGCCATTTCCAGCAGTTCACCACGGTACCAAGGGAGATAAAATGGTTGACCGGATTGATTGGCAAATATATGACCAGAAAGCAGACCACCCATAACACGTATTGTTGTCTCAAATACTTGCGGTTTGGTATTCACGTCGAATGAGACCCAATTGATGATGTTCTTGACAGCCTGCTCGAAACCCTGCCGATCGTCTAGAACGACCAGGGTATCGATGACATCAATGAGAGTCAAGGAGAAATTTCCTGCAACGTCGTTCGATGCTATGTTCCACCTTTCCAATTGCCCGCTTGATTATACGTTTGTACAGTAGTCTGGCTCACTCACGGATCACCCCAATCGGGACCTTGCCCCGTGCATGAGAGGGGGGTCAACTGGCTTGTATAAGAGTCTGAATTGAGATTATTTTAACCTATAGCATACCTCATCCATCGGAAATGCTAAAGGATTGGTTAACGATGCCTAATTCATGGAGAACTCAGTACTGACCGTAAGTCATGTAATTATCGTATCCGTGATACCATAATTCGCGAATCTTCTCCCTTCTAAGACTTTAATATCAAAGATACAGCAGTGACTCGAACATATTTACCTAGTAGCCAATTTCTTTTGTGTAGTCCACCCAGTCCCTGTCACAAGAAACTGTGCACTTGTTGCATTAGTGTACCAGAACCACCGGGATCCATTGATCGCAACAACAAGGACGACGAAGAAGTATTCGGGCCAATACTTGCCCCACCTCATTAGGTGTGTTAACAGAGGTGATCCAGCGAGTAACGTGGTGGTTCCTGTCGACGTGTGATCTCCCAATGTCGTGGCAGTTGCCAAAATAGGAAACTTTCGAGTCTGACCGAGTGTATTAACATGTGACCTATGGGACAAATCATGTGACTATATCGAGCCGTCTCATCTGAAGACGTCTTTATTCACCAAAGATCTCTTACATAAAATGTCGTCCGTCGCTGATGTTTCCAACACGCTCGGTGACTACATGTTGAAAGGCTGGGTGAGTCTATCCTCTCTGCTTGATCGGCGATCTGTCTGAATTCGTCAGGTGTTAACTGACCAATCTTGCAAAACGCCGGGCTGTAGTGTTCCTTTGATGCGTTCACCGAACGGTAGGACTCCTGTTATTTACTTTTGTGCCAATTGCGATGCTGCTTCTCGAGGTGCGCACTCCAAAATCTCAGTAGAAGCCAGAACGCAGAACGAACGTGTCTCTTTGCCTAGAATTCTGTCAGCAAGGCACCGTGTCTACGTCTGATTCAGCGTCGAATGCAACATCGGACTCTAATCCATCTCGCTCATCCACACCTCCTACGGAAGTATCCAGCGCATTAAGTTCTCCTGTTTTCGCTCCTCCTGCCGATACTGAAGAATCAAGGCGCCGCCGCGAACAATCTGACGTTGCTTCAGCCGAGATCGGTAAGCGCCTTCTGAAAGGCTGGGCCATGTTAGGAGATGAATGTCCGAGCAACCGATGCTATGGTGTTCCTTTGGTTCGGCCTCCCAAAGTTGGAGGCGAGAAGGATTCTAGAAAGGTTCGTGTACCACTCGACGACTGATCCTTCCTTGCTCATAGGCATAGGAATGTGTGATATGTGGTGGAATTTATCTCACTGAACTTGATCTGTCTGGAAGAGAGCGCTTAGTCCTCACCAATCCAGAAATCTTGCGAATGGACAGTCGCGGTGACAATACAACTTCGTCTCTTGTTAGCCTTGAGCGGAGTCGTGTGCAAAATGAGTCTCGTGTGAGTGAAGGGACATTCTAATGCCTGTTTCACCGAATTGATGTCATCTCAAAATAAGCCCATCACACCTGTACACCAATCATCTCTGGTACAGGTCCCACCTGCTGTGCGTGACATTTCGACCTGCCTATTGCCATGATCTCACCATATCTCCGGCATAGACATCGGCGACGATTGCACATCTTCAATCTGAGCATTCATTGGTGAGCGATCAATATTTAGGCTTTGAATACTGGCTGACCTTTTATCGGAATCCTCGACTTCAGGCTCTGGAGAATTCAGCATCAGCGTTGCAGTCCACGCTTCACGTATTATCGGGTAAACTGAGGACTGTCGCCGGCCCACAGGCTGCAATTGATCTTTCATCGATTGGAGCGACGGCGGACGCTATCAGCAAGGTCACACAGGCTTTATCGCATGTACGGCAGTTACAATGGAGTGAGATCCAGGCGCAAAGACTCTGATTACATACATTAATGACCTCATAATGCATAAATGAGGATACGTTGTCCTTGGGGTTCGTGATACATTTAGCTTCTCTTTTCTTCTAGCCTAATCCATTATACCAAAGTTATAAACAAGTCAGACTTTCGCCTTCCATGGCATACGTTTGCGAGATGACATTGGAACGTGACAACAAATTCATGTTCGCCTTGTGTTCGTTCTACTTACCTCGAAGGGAGAGATGTATGGAATTCTTCAACCACCCCAAATCTCTTTTCCTGTGTGGAGTCACTTTCCCATGATGCCCGAAATGGGAGAGGGTAGCATCATGAGATACTACATGTCGTCCGTGTACAGCAACAGGTCAGAACATTTGTTGTCATGCTGAAAAATCAGCCGTTGAATGTTGCCTCGGCAACTTTGAAGGAGTGGGATATGGTACTTGACTCAGAATCTATGGTTTGATTTATTCCCCCTCGAGTCTGTCAGACGTGCCTTCCAAGATCTGTGTACTGGTAGTGATGAGTTGCTTATGTATAATTCACAAAGCAACGCATGTTTATGAGCGACAGTCTCGTTTTCATAGCACTTAGCACTAAACTTAAGGCAGATAATTTCCCACAATTTGAGCCACTGATCATTAATCAACATTCCACGACAAGACTTTCTCCAATAACTGAAATATAATCATAGCCTCGCCACTTTGCATCCCGATTGACCAAGACAAGACTCAGTAGTGACATACCAAAGTGGGCGACTTCGGAAATTTCACCTACAAACCACGCTGGGTCTCTCCGACCAGCATACAAGGCGATATACGTAATGAGCTGTCACAGTGCCTCGATATTTCTGTACTTGATGAGATTCGCAGATGATATGTGACCAGGATAGGAGATTTTGGGCATGCACATGTATAACTGAGGTTTCCATACAGGTAAAATATGACTAGATTCGGTCAAAGTATTCCAGTTGTGCTGAGATAGGCAAGGCACCAGGATGACCGTGAATTTCAGACCTAAGTGGCAATGATCATTCGGGACACCATCACTGCTGGTGTTTTGATGGAAAAGAAAGCTTGTAAATAAATGGTATCAGATGTCTCTTTACCAATTTTTCTGAAAGAAACATGTAATGGCCACAATCAGATACGTCTGAGCTAAGTAGCACGATTCAAATGAGCCCATTGCCTTGAGCAATTGTTTATATGTCAGTCCCAAACAACGCCAGATATCTATATAGAATGCGATGACTCCTGCTCTTCAAGATTTCCCTAATATGCCACAACCCCAACAAGTTTAAAATGTCATTCCAGGTAATTGTCTTTTGTATAGAGTGTTTAACTTGATACTAATTAAATAAATTTAGGCAACAGACTTTTACAAGAAGAGATTAATTATAATGCTGAGGAGTTGACAAGAAGAGTTGATGAAAACAAGGCCAAGTTCAATGCTG
>JABCKS010025588.1:0-12807 GCA_018851325.1 Termitomyces sp. DKA19 | reverse complement strand
CAAGGACTGGAGAAGTGGGTAAATATCACCCCTGCAAAGCTTAAAGAGCTGAGGGAGGAACTACAGAAACCTACTGAAGTTGTCAACCAGGACATTTCCTTTGGGTCAGTAGTCTTGCATGAGCCCACTAAAGAAGAGATGGGAAAGAGGTAGCCCAGGGCAACCTAAGAGCACACTAAAGAATGACTAAGGGGCCTGAAGAAAGGAGGATAAGCACCTTAGTCTCAATAAATAAGGCTAGAAGCAGAAGTGGTCGGAATGAGGCTTATTAGGCACTAATAGGGATATTCTTATAGAAGCTGGACTTGGGTGGAAAAAGGATAATATTGGAGTCTATGGAATATAAGAGAGGGGGGGAAGAAAACTAGTGTAGGGCTATGCTAGGTGGGACAGGCAAAGGCAATGTCAATGTTTACATTGTGGAGGCCACCAATACTGCCATGGAATCCTCCTGAAGGGAAGGTGATGCCTCCCAAAACTCCACATCTGAGTTATTGACAACCTCACCACTGGCCTAAAGAAAAAGCATGAACAAAGGAAGAGAAGTCAGGGAATGAAGGGGGTAAGAACCTCAAAAGAGATGTTGAGGGCTTGAAGAAGGGAGCCTGTTTGATCAATGACAGAGGCACTGAGGGCCTTGTCAAGTCAGGCATGGCATTCAGAAATAATCTTGAATAACTGAAGTCTGAGGTCAAGCTGATAAAGTTGCTGCCATGCAGCTAGGTCCACAGTGTCATGGTGTTGCTGAAGATTGCCTTGGTGACTGGCCAGATCATCAGAGAGCTGCACAGCACCAAGGACCTGGTCAATATCACTAAGGAGAGCAAGGACCTTGTCACTGCCAGGATTATGACTAGCTGAAAGGAGCAGCAGCATCAGCAGGGAGAAAGAGAGGGAGTATGAAGGAAGGACAAACCAAGGGAAGGGTGAACCTTAAGCTTCTTAGCTTTGAGTTTGCCCTTGGCATCAGTCTGTGAGGGAGAGATAGTAAGTGTCAGTATGTCAAGACAATGAGCAACAAGGTCAATTTTATGACCTGGACTCATATTAGCATGGTGCTTTATGGGGCAAGTGGTAGGCATACCAAGCATCTCAATGTCTTTTGCCTAGGCTTGGCACTGCACCTAAGAAACAAGGGCAGAGATTGGCAAAAAGAAAGGAGGGAGCAGGGAAAATGGCATACCTCCTCCTGCTCCTTTTGGAGTGCTTCACAACAATGCTCTTCAATAACAACCAGGGCATCAGCAAAATGGAAGAAGGCTTTGATGTCACCAGAGTTGGTGGCAGCAGTGTGATTGAGTAGCAATAGAACTGAGGAAAGAGCATTGCAGAGGCCTTTTTAGTCAGAGAGGTAAGGAAACTGGCTCTCATTGGAGAAGCACTAAGAATGGATGAAGATCTGAGAGCAAGAAAAGAAGAGAAAAGAATCAGAAGCCTACTCAACCTATACTACCTAAGAAGTGGGCTTAGTCTGAGGGCATGCCAGGGAAGGCCCAGGCAGTGTCACAGAAACTAACAACAGCCTCTGCAAACACTGGGAGCTTCAAGATGGAAATAATCATGTGGTGATCATCCTGCTTGACTGACTGCTGAAGCATAGCATAGTAGTTGGGGGGTGTGGATAGGGGAGTCAGTGGACTGACAGAAGGCTTAGGAGAAGGAACAGTAATGTTTGCCTGAGAACAAGGCTTGAGGGCTGCCATTTTGTGTGGAGCAGTCAGGGTGACCAAGGGCACCATAAGGGAGGGTACTGCAAAAGGCAACTAAAATTTTAAGGCCAGCAGAGAGTAATCAAGGTGGGCAGGTCCTAAAAATTAATTTTCTTCTCCCCCTCCAGAAGAAAGGGAGTGAAAAATAGAAAAATTTTAAGGGAGGGGATGGGAAGGAAGAGAAAAAAAAGGGGCACACCTGAGGCCACCTACATGACTAAGGGCAGTTGTTACAAAGCTGGGGGGAGGTGACACATTGGTCTCAAAACAAGACAGACTGAACATGAGAAAAGCAAAACAAGTCCCAAAAAGACTTACCACTGAAACCTGTAAGCAAAGGTGTCAAAAACTGTAGATGCAGGCAAAGCTTGTACCCAGAAACCCAGCCTACATAGCAACAATGACCAATGCATGAACAATGGCAAAAAAGGGGTGATGGCCAAGGAGTGGCAGTGACCAGATCTGATCCCAGATCAAGTCCAAAAGTCAATCAACTGCCACTCATCAAAGCTTACCTTCTTATACTCTGCTCCTCCTGTCCATGATCTAACAAATGGCCCTAGTCTATGACATGACCAGCACAGTAGGAAAAGTCAAAGAATGTGATTGAGTACCCAACCAGGTGAAGGATGTATAAGAAAATGGGTTGATTGGCCAAACCCAGGATAAAAGTAGCTCCAGGAGCATTCAAGGCCATGCTAAGCAAGCACTGGCAGTCAGGTATGTGACAGGATGAGAGAATAAGCATGCCATTGTCAAGGTCTATGCATGGAGGAGGAAAGTATAAGAAGGGAAGAGTTATGAGGGAATCAGGAAGCAGACTATGTGCTATGGCTTGGACAACCCCAGGGAGCAGTTGTCTTAGGCTCACAAGTACTAGAATGCTTCAGGTTTATATTTTAATAATATTTTTGAACCTATTCAATTGTGCAAGACCATCTCAATTATGCAAATAAATCATATAAAATTATCTATTGTTGTAGTGACTAGTGAGCTCACATTTAACTAAGCCTCCAAACTTTAGTGAAAGCAAAGTTTGATCTGTTGATCTGATCAATTGACAGCATCAAAACTTACATTTTGCATCAATATGCAACCAGATAGGGTAGCTGGCAGTAGAAAGAGTGTGTGTGCAAGGGTGAGTCAGTAAACATCCCAGAGAACTAGAGGTAAATGCAAATGGGGTGATGAGAAAATGCAAATGGGGAGTGTTGCTAATGCTAGCCTAAGTTGCTAGATGCTAACAATGATTGCTAAGCCAGTAAGAGATAATGAAAATAAGAGTGAAGACAAAAGAGTTGCTAAGGGAGTGGGGAGAAGAGTTACTAAGACAAAGAGAGGACTAAGAAATATGAATGGAAAGCAAAGCAAATGTTGCTAAGGGATGAGGGGAGTCAGAGGATCAAGGGCAAAACAAGTTGCTAAGAATGAGGATAGTTGAAAGGGTTGCTAAGGTCTGTGAAGGCCTAGCAAAGAAAAGAGAATGGAGTTAGGAATGTGAATGAGGCCAGTAGAGAACTTAAGGACAAACATAAAACTAGTTACTAGTCATAGTCACTAGCATTACTAAGATGAGAAAAACACTATAAGGCACCTGTACTTGGTACCATGCTAAATCAAGGACAAGTTTGCTAAGGCTTATCACTAAGCCATTTGATGAGAATAACCAGAAAAGAAATCTGAAGCTGGGAAGCTGAGAGAGATACTGAGGGTAAAGTACTTGGATTCTTAGGTGGTTTTGTGGTGTATTTTCATGTGGTACAAGGTATGTACAGGAAGTATTTATACTGCTGGTAAGTAATATAGTCAAAAAAGGAAAGATTGTTGCTGCAGGTAACAGCATCTGCTAAAATGTCCATAATGCATACTGAGTGTCAAGATGGTAACCAAATGTAAGTATGGAGTGTCAAAAGTACATAATATGTGTTAAATAAAAATAAAAAAGCATACTAAACATCAGTATCTGAAGTATATACACTGGTCAGGTATGGTAGTAAGTGAGACAAGGAAAATGAAGGGCCCAAGAGGTTATGTATTCTTTTAATATATGTTTTTGAGAGAGAAGTGCCTATGTTGCTAGGGCAGTCACCAATGATCATCTTTAAGGGGAGGTCTTGGTCTGCTTATTCCAGACTCAAAGGCTAGACTCCATGTAATCAGGCCCTACCAATGACAACAAAGAGTGCTTTAGAGTGCTCCTACAAATATAGGAGAGCCAGGGTCACTTCCTACTACATATAGCTGAATAGCTATACTATGGGGAGTCATCTATATTTCACACACCTGCTGCACTGTCCTGCAGAGGTGGTGGACATTGCTTTGGCAGAGGCAGAGGTGCTCTTATCAGCAGCCCTCCTGCTGAGTGCCACTACAATGGAGATAGAGCCCTTACCATCAATGGTAGAAGCTACTCCTGCTTCCTCTGCAAGCTCTGTGGTGTCCTCTGAAGAATTACCTATGGAGGAGTCCATGAGATTGGACTACACCAGCAAACCTCCTGCACTTGCTAATTTCAGCCCCAAGATCACCTCCATTGTTGTTCCTAGCTTTTTGGACATGGCTATAGCAACTAACATTGCTAAACTCATTGTCAGGGTTTGTTTCATCTCACTCATTTTACCTCACCTCACCTCATTGCATCTCACCTCACCCAGAAGATATTTCATTGCAACTTTTCCTGTAACTAGTGAGGTTACTATTACTTTAGTCTATATCTATGTACTACACATCAACACCATAATTAGACACCAATGTGTGCCTTTGGCACACACTTGTAGATTACATAAGATAACATCTTGTATCCACAATATATCTAGTCTAATCCAATATTTTGGTTTGATTCAGCTACTGCATGAAACATGCAAGATTGTTCTATCTGTAGCCAATGGCTACATTTTTTTGAATCTTCTGCTATTGGCTTCAGACTCTGGACTCTTGTTCCCAACCTAGGCAACTTTTATCAAACTTCTGAGCTTCTTTTTGCCACATCAACATCATATTCCCATGGCTGACTGAAAAGAGCAAACACCTGGTTTCACAGAGCCACCATCTGGCTCCAGCTCTAATGAGCTGCTTTCAGTATCAAAATACCAGCCTCTGCCAAAATAGGATGACAACAGCACTTGCAATATGAGCAAGAGCTTTGGAATGCCTGGAAGGCTATTTGTTTCATGGATGAAGTTGATTTTGAACCCTGGTGCTAGACCAGGGGATAAATTGGCATTGCCAATGGCAGTAATAAACTTACCATTGCTGATCTACCCAACATTGCCCAATAAGTTGAGGCAGTCATTGGGAGATATGGGGGATTCTGTCCACTATGCAGACACTATGCAGGGTAGCACACTAGCATATAGTACCCCATTCAGACCCATGTGGCCCAAACAAGGAGTTGATAGGGGATAGGAGATGCCATCAGAGCAGATTGTGTGATACCAGGGAGCAGTTCCAGCAACTGTACCTAGACAGAAGGAATAGATTAAGGGAAAGGCACTTGCAGTGCTTTTGACAATGGAGAAGCAGGAAGGAGATGGTCAAGTGCTATGGATGGCACACAAGAGCCCTTGTAAAGTTCTGAATTTAGTATCTGAACTAGACTCCTCAGATGAAGA
This sequence comes from Termitomyces sp. DKA19, assembly GCA_018851325.1. Classification (NCBI taxonomy): domain Eukaryota; kingdom Fungi; phylum Basidiomycota; class Agaricomycetes; order Agaricales; family Lyophyllaceae; genus Termitomyces; species Termitomyces sp. DKA19. The sequence continues at coordinate 7,487 of JABCKS010025588.1, read as the reverse complement.
GGAGGATAAGAGGTCATTGTTGACCTTATTAGTCCAGCTTCAGCTGGTACTGGACTGTTTTCCAATAGTTACAAAAGAATCAATGCAGAAGCATCTACAGCTTTACATTGTAAAGCATCTACAGTTACTGGCTGATAGAGGCCACCATGTACTTAGAACTGATTTCAACAGAAGATATCAAACTTTTTGCTTGTATATTTGAGCTGGAGCTCAATGAGTATATTAAGTGTAAGGCAGCCTGAGGGACCACAACTTCAACAGCCATACCAGCTGAGTCTGTAGATTATGATGCACTATTGCAGTCAATGAGCACCTGACATTGTGGAAGCAATAGATATACTGAATGCACTGCAACAGACAAATAAGTCCTAGCAGGACTATGAGAGACATCAGAATGCTGCATGATGGTAAGCTGATACAAGCAGCATGCCTCATTGGGCAGAATCCAACCTGGATATAGCAATGTCCAACCCTACAGGTGATAATAAGGCAAAGGAGTTGTCTGAGATAAGGATGCCTTGTATATGCATCATGATCAAGGAAGAGGAACATGAAAAGAGCATTCCAGGTGAATTTAGTACACCATGACATGTTGTGCAATGAGTCCATCTAGTGAACAACTGGAATGATTGCATCAACTATTAATGTATATGTGATCAAGACTTGCATGATTGTGGTGAGTTGTTAATTGATGACCAAGGTGTAGTGTTTGAGGGTGTGGAGGTGTTATACCCATAGACAAGATGAGGTGGCAATTTGCCACAAGAACCAGAAAACCAGACAGGGATCCAGATAATGGGAGTGGTAACGATGACCACCACAGTGATTGGGGAAATGGTCATCATCATAACAACTGAGATGAATGGGATTGTCAAGACAATTGTAGACCTTCTGGTTGCTGGATAGATAGCCTGGTACCTCAGGCCCCTCAGGCTCCATGTTTCAAATGAAGGAGGGAGGAGTCTCTGTACTAAAAAACAGGACATAGTCATTGCCCTCACTACATGATTTGCATGCAAGCATGCCCAGAATGAATAAGGTGGTCAAGATCCATATGGATCATATGCATGACCACCTGAATTGTCTAGTGGATGACTCTCTTGGAGTCAGATTTAAGTTTCCAGACAGGGTCAAGCCTTGTCAAGTAGATGGAAAGCATATTCAAGCATATGCTAGAGGACATGAGTTCTCCCAATTAGAAGATTGAGCCATGGACATATGCTACCATTTAGCAGTATGCTGCTACAGTGGAGATGACATGGACCAGAAGTGCATTTTTGTGCTCTATGAATTTATTGATGGGGAGGCATGGAACTGGTTCTGCCAACACATTCTCCATACAAACAGGGTTAAATATGATTGGACCTTCAAGGAGGTTCTAATAGGATTGTATAACCACTTTGTAAACACAGCAACAATGCAGGAGGCTCATGAAGCCTTCTGAACTGCAGTGTATGATGCTCAAATAGGCATCCAGACCTTTTATGATGCTCTGGTGGGTCATGCTCAGAACATGGCCATGTATCCAGATGAATTTATCATTTGGAAGACATTCCTTGACACAATACTTGCTAAGATGTGTTGCATGCTGATATGCAACAATAATTTGTCATTGGAGGTCAACACTGTAACTGAGTTCTTGGCATATACAATATGCTATGAGCAGTCTGCATGGACTGCAACCCATTATAATGAGTGCAGCTCTTGTCATGTACAAAGAAGTCACTAACCTAAAGATTGGAATGTTTTTAGCAAAGTGATTCAAGATGGAACAAAACCACAACCTGCAGTTTGTAATGTGACAAACACTACCAGCAAAATAGAGGCCTGGTCTAGGTTCTGCTGGTAATTTACCAGCAGTGAAAGAGACTAGGCCTGGGCCTAGAATGGGCCAACTGGGGGCAAAGGTGATGCAGGATGCTCCACCACAGGTGGACCCTCCCAAAGTCACCTTTAGTAGTAGCAATGCAGGCTACAAGCCTAGTGGCAGTGCAGTGAGATGCTATAATTATGGCCAGATAGGTCACTACTCTAAGGAGTGTAAAGCACTAAGGGTGCAAGTACAAGCTGCACATACAGTAGCAATGGAGAGCAACACTGGGTGCATTGTGGGAGAGGATCAAGAAGAGCTCATTGTCAAAGATGAGCAAGCTCCTCAGAAGACAGAGGAGCAGTCTGTGGCTGATGACACTGAGGGCATCCAGATTGACAGAGGTGAATATATCACAGTAGACATATATAACAACAATTACTATGCTTGTGATGACAAGGAGGAGCATATGTTTGCTCTTACAGAGCATCAGGAGGATAGATGCATTCAAATGCAACATGTTACTCTTCAGAAGGCAGCTGATAAGCTGCAGAGACTACAGTATACTCCTCAAGAAAAGGAGTGCTTAGTGACCTATGTGGAGGTCAATGGCTACCAAGCATGTATGCTATGGGATTCTGAGAGTACTACTATAGGTATTACACCCCAGTTTGCTCATGTGAATGTGATATGCATTCATGAGTTGACAAAGCTATTGATGTTCCAATTGGGAACTGTGAGGAGTTGTGCTGTCATGCAATTTGGCATGAAAGCAAATATCACAATGTTGGGATCATCAACAAAGGAGTATATGGACATAGTGAACTTTAGCCACTATGATATGATCATTGGTATGGCATTTATGCAATGGAATAAGATATTTCTTAACTTTGTGAATAACAGAGTGATCATCAATGGAAGGTTGTTGAGGGCTAAGAGGATTGTCCTGGCAGACACAGATGGTTTGCCTATGACAGTACAGGGCCACAGAGAAGCATTGTAATAGCTGTGACTGACTAAAAGGTTGCAGGAATGCAACAGTAGAGGACAGTAATGAGAATGTGGCTTCAATAGCTAGTTTGCTGATGGATTTGCCTGCAATACTGATGCCTGAGGAAGAAGGAACTCTAGAGAGACAGACCAGTCAGTAATGGCTAACAGGAAGGCTGTTAGGAAGCCTGACAAGGCCCACCTATCTGAAAATACTCATAGAGAATGAGTAGGGCTGGAATTAGTGGAGTATCAACCAACTAACTCCAGGGGTGAAGGTGGAGGACCTTATAACAGATGAGGTCAAAGAGAGACAACAGAGTGCTGTGAGTATAGCAGAAATGACTGACAGTTGTAAGATCCTTCTGGGATCAACCAGTGCCACCACCAGACATGCAATGGGCTTATGACCCACACATGCTACCAGAGTAGAATGAGGTGGTAGCCTCAATGGTGGTGCAAACTTGGGCTGGGTCATGTCAAACCACTGGAGAAATGTATTGTCAACGGTATGATGATGAGATATCCAAGCCCTCAGACATAATGTTTAATAGTAAGTTGCTGAAAGTGAAAAGTGTGCAGTAGTCAAGGAGTTCAGCAGTGTCAGAGCCTCTATTGAGACTGAAAATGGAAGACACTGGAGAAGGGCATTTGCATATGCTTTGAGAATGGTTCAAACCAACAGGTCAACCACACCAAAAGCACATAAACAAAGGGAAAGTAAAGGCTCATGGCCTCTCAGACAATGACATTCCATAATTGTGCTTGGAATGGCAGCAGGAATTTGTAGATATTGTCAATGGAATGAAGGAGGAGCTTCCTCCATAGAGGGAAGTGAACCATGAGATTGGATTAATCTCATAGATGAGACCAGGCAGTACAAGTACCACTTGCCTCACTGTCCACAAGCACTACAGGAACAGCTTCATGACAAGATGAATTAGTATATCAATGGCAAGTGGTGGGAGCCATGGCTGGCAATGCAAGCTGTACCCCCATTGTGTATTCTCAGAAAAGATGGGACACTGTAGACTGCTTTGGATGTGCAACAGCACAATGACAATACCATTAAGGATGTGATGCCACTTCCCAATCAGGAAGTGATTTGTAAGGATGTTGCAAAAGCAAAGTTTAGGTCAAAGATTGATCTGACAGACACTTACAAACAAGTACATATATGCATACAAGACATTTTGAAAACTGTGTTTGCATCCCTGATGAGGATATTTGTCAGTAATATGATGCAGATTGGCAACTGCAATGCACCAGCAATGTTTCAGAGATTAATGACTTTAATATTCTGAGATGTTATTGGAAAGTTTATGCATGTCTACTTAGACAATATTTTTATCTTTTCAGACTCCATTTAGGAGCACAAGCAACACTTATGCATTATATTTGAATGGCTGCATGGAGAAAGCTTGTATGTAATGCAGTTACTGAGCCTTTCATGCACTAGACCATAAGTCAGAATCTATCTATTGATTCTGGCTATGGTTGTGTGAAAAAGACTACTTGAGGTTATGTAAGTAACCTCACAACTTATATACTAATTACATAAGGAATAATTAGTAATAATTATACAATAATAATAATTTATACTACATGTTGTAACATGCACAATCCATTACATACCCCCCTCATGAGACCATCACAGGTCTCATTGAATAATTAATCAATGAAAAATAAATGAGACTGTAGTGGGTCTTATTAAAAATGAAAATAAAAATAAAATAAGACACAGGATATAGAGCAGGAGATAGCATCCCACCCATTTTGCAAGCTCTTCTCTAGCTGCTGAGGTTTTCCTCTAGCAGATTAAGGAAATTTACTAGTAGGGACTCCACAATAGTGCAACTTGAAGGGACCTATGAAGGTCCCTTCCCATCCATCCAGGAATACTGTAGAGGCCCCATTATGTGGCCTCTGCATCCATCTGGTCTTGTGCAGATTCCACTACAGCTGTTACTTCATCCCATCTCATGGCTTTTGTGTTAACCAAAGCAAGGGGATCTGAGGCAACAGGGTGATCTGTCACCTCAGCTGAGTGCCCGGAGACTGCAGTGTTGGCTGCAGTTTTGCTAGGCCCCATCTCAGGGGGTGGGTCTAAAGTGATGATGGTGGTATCAACATCATCAGACTTTTTGGTAGTGGTTGGAGGCATAGGAAGTGTCTCCATCTGTACAGTACCAGGATCTGGTACAGGCATAGGGGAGGAGGCTTTGGGTTCAGCCTCCTCTGGTGGATCTGGTTGCATGAGGGACTTGTCAGGTCCCTCCAGTGGAGTCATAGTCATCACCAAAGATGGTGGTGACAGAATGATATGAATAGCTGCTACTAGACAATTGGCCAGGTATCTGAACCTGGCATCTTCACCATACCAAAGCTACTCTTGATCTGAAAGTGGCTAGAGGTCCTTGGCCTCCAAGAGTTGAATAAGAATGCAGCAGCATTCTTGATTGTCAGGGGTGGGCTCATACCACCTGTTGTACCCAGACAAGGTTCCTGGAGGTCCATAGAGCTCCAGGTGTCAATGCCTATCATTGTTAACACTTGCAAAGAGGTCAGTACAAAGACCACTCCTGGACCAGTGATAGTCCAGATAGTGTATGCCATAGGTATATATGTGGTCCATCCACATATGTGGAATCCTGTTAGTAAGGAGGTGGCGCAGCACTTCCATATTGCCAAGGTTAGTAACTTGCCCAGGCTTGATGTGGAGCCTGTGCATTGTAGGCTATAATTATTGATGGCCTGGAAGGGCATTGTGCTTTCCCAATTGTAAGCTTCCACAGCTTTAGCATAGAGGCATGGGCAAGCAGCAATAAGAGCAAAGGCTCTTATATATACAGCACAAGCATGGGCACCAGTGGGTGCCAGTGCATATGCCAGGATGTAGTCAAAGACAGTGCCTTAGCTGACTTGTCCAGCAATGTTTATAGTAATCCCAGACACAAAGTTCTGGGATCCAGGATGACAGTGGTGCAGTAAGTACTGTGCCCACTGATCTATCTTGAAGTGGTGCTCAATAGGGACTGGAGGTAGTCCTGCACCACAAGTCAAATTATCTAGTTGGCCCAACATGGCTGATGCTTGTGAAGGCAGAGGCACTGGTAGCTAGTGCCTATTGTTGTGTGGTAGGTAGTGTATGACATCAGCCATATCTATCTCAAGGACTTGGCATATAGACTGGTCCTGCTGCATACTGTGCATGAAATAGGAGATTCTATGGAACTTCTGGAGCAGGAGCACTACATGAATGCACTCCTGCATCATCATCAAGGTACTGTTCTCCTTGATAACTCATATGAGCAGGCATACCTGCTTAGGGTTCATGGACATCCCTTGTGGAACCCATCAGTATAGTCTGTAGTAAGACTGGGTAGAGTACACCATCCCAGCTAACTCATGAGTGCAGGCAATCTTTGCCTCTTCACCTATATATACTACATTGGTTATTGGCAACCAATAGAAGTTAGGGTGCAAAATGCCCCTAAAGTCATTTTAGTGTTCCCAATGCCCATTGATGAAAGTAGTTTCCCAGCTGTCTGGAAGCTGGCCAGGCACTGTATCATTGAGCTATTCAAAGTCCTGTTTGAACTTCTTAGCATCCTCAGCTAAGTGTTGATTGACCTTAGCATTGTGTGATTGTTTTAGATGACATGTTCAAATATTGTCATCAGGTTCAATCTCCTGATATTCTTGCAATGGGTCTATCTCATTGGACCCAGAGTCATCATCATTGTTGCCTTGTGGCTGTGTGATGAAGAATTTCTCATCACTCTCCTCATGGTGTACAATAGGTGGTGGCTGCTCAGAATACTTGCAAGGGAATGTATAGATATGAGGTTCATCAACCTCAATATAGTTGGGATGGGCTCAATCAGGTACATTCCAAGGGAAATGTACCTTGTGGTGGGTAACAGACTTGTTGCCTTTTGATGAGTCCTCCTTTGATGATTGAATGGATGGCACCACAGCACCACTTTTGGAAGGAGGCATAGGCTTTGACAAGCCTATGAGTACAATGGGTACTGGGTTTGCAGACCCAGTCATGATTACTTTGGGGGGAGGAGGCTTGACATCCTTCCCCTTTAACTGTAAGGAGGTAGATTCCCCCATCTCCACATCTTCCTCTGATGGACCAAGGTCTTCATAGGGCAATGCTGGTGCCCTATCCCCAGGGGTAGATTGAAAGTTCTGTCTGTGGGCCTTCTGTGGCAAGTCCCTGACTGGAGAAGCTACTCTCTTCCCCAGTCCCATTGCAGAGCAGTAGAGGTCCAATTGGGCCTTATCCCTCTGTTGTTGAGCAATGTCAAGTTTGTTTAGAACTTGGTTGAGTGCAATTTGCACTACAGGATTCTTGAGGATGTCCATTCCAATGTGTTCGGGTACTCCAGCATTGTGGAGGTGCTGTAGCAGATGAGCAAGTTGCTCATCTACCTCCACATTAGGTGAAGGCTTGTAAGCCTTTACTTTCCCCTTCTTCTTCAACCTGAAGGCATCACTTATATGCCCTGGGTACTCAGAGCCATGGGAGAGCACTGACAACTCACTTACCATTGGTGCTGCCAAGGTGGTATCATTCACATCCATCTCATAGAAAGACACAGGGGTGAACCAATTGTGGCTCATCCTGGGGTTTGCCAAAGTAGCAGGTACTTGAGGACCTGCTGGAAAAGCCTGA
>JABCKS010025587.1:0-12830 GCA_018851325.1 Termitomyces sp. DKA19 | reverse complement strand
TCTATATATGTATCTCAGTAATTCAGTCTTTACTATAAGCTAAATTCAATATTAGCAACTCAATGCATATTTCTAATATAACTTTGCTGTGCTTGTAAGGGCTTTAAGCTCAAAACTCAATAATTAGTCCTAGTCTTAACTTCAATGTGCTCAGTTAGGGCCTTGAGTTCTAAATCCAATACTTAGTCCTAGCCTTTAATCTTACTGTACTTAGCAAAAGCCTTGAGTTTAAAACTCAATGCTTAGTTTCAGCTCTAACTAAGAGTAGCAAATCTTAGTAAGTCAATTTTCACCTTCACTTTATTCAATTAGAGCTCCAGCTATATATCTCTGTAACTTAGACTCTACTTTAATTTTCACTATATATGTATGTCAGTAACTCAGTTTTTACTATAAGCTAGATTCACTCTTAGTTAACACTAATTAACCAATAGATAGGCTAATACAGACTTTGTTATTCTAAAAATAATTTTTTCAGGATTTTAATAACTTGAAATATTTGAATAGTAGTTGATATAATATAATATCCAGTATGTTAATAGCATAAAATTGTTGAAGTTTTCCTAATAAGCTGAATTCAATGTTAGTTAACATTAATCAAGCAATATATTGGCTAATACATACTTTCTTATTTTCAAAACAATTTTTTAAGGATTTTTAGAGTTTAAAAACAATAAAATTCGCTTATATAATGATATTTTCAGCATAATGGTGTCAAAGTCTTACCAATAAGCTAAATTCAATGTTTGTTAACACTTTTTAACCAATGGAGAAACTAATTTATACTTCATTGTTCTGAAAACAATTTTCTAAGTATTTTAATTAGTACATTTGATGCAGTTAAGGTTAGATACATGTACATAGGGAAAAAACCGAAGTTTTTGATGCCATCATGCTGACCAATTTTATGTAATTCTTTGTCAGCACCCAGTTTCTTTCTTTTTCCCACACACTTCATCCCATTATATATAAATTCAGTCTAATCTAATAATTCAGTTTGATTCAGCTACTGTGTAACCTATACAAGATTATTCTATCTGTAGCCAACAGCTACACTGAGGAATTCTAGGCTCTAAGCTATTTAGCAAGTGTTATATATAGACTATGTCCAAGTATCTTCTAGTTCAGAGTTTTTATAAGTTTTAGGTCAGGAGAAATGTTTTAGGAAAAAAGCAAGCCCTTGAACTTGTTATAGGGAATGTTTGGGGGGAAAAATGGGTGGTAGGGGTCAAGGGGATTTTTTTGGGAAAGGGGATAGAAGGAAGAAATCATCAGTATTGGCATTACAGTTTTTTTAAAGAAAGAGTGGAGTCACCAATGTTCTGGTATTCTTTCTCCCCTCCAAGGTTCTACAGTAAGAGTTGAAGAAGGGATTTAGGGTTTGGGAGAGACAATTCAAAGTTTAAAAGAGAGGGATGATCAGAGTTGAACTCTTCTTTCATAGTAAGAGAATGCCAGGATCAGAGGGAAATTTCTGTAGCTAGCTAAGTGCTTTTGCTATTGAACATCATATTCATTACTTTCCAATTGATATTGATTGAAAAAAAGGAGATGATCAGGGTCAAGCTCTTCTTCAATAGTAAGAGACTGCCAAGTTCAGAGGGAAATTCCTACAGCTAGATAGGTGCTTTTACTGTTGAACATCATGTTTATTGTTTTCTAGTTGATGTTGAGGTTATGCATAGCTATAGTAATCTAAGAATGATTTAGTAAGGAAATACTGTTAATATAATAGTGCAAGGTTGGTCTAAAGGTCATTAGGCAGCTATTAAAGAGCTGAAACTCCAATAGAGTGTCCAATACCTGCTAAGGAAGCCTAATTTTAAGCTTGCAATGGCTAGTGGCTTTGTTATTGATTAGGGCAGCAGGAGTAGTATCCATGGATCTAAGCATCATGTCAATGGTAAAGAATTATACTAAGCTCAAATATAGCTTACTAAGTGATCTAGAGTTGGCCTGTTCTAAGTCAGAAAGAAGGGAGAAGGGAATGTAAGAGAAGTCCTTGTAGTCCAAGGTCATTGTGAGGATTTACTAGTCAATTTAAAAGTTGGTAGATCATAACCACAGGAGACCTAGGACAATGGGAGCAGCTTTGTATAGCTGGATAATAAGCATTTGAAGCTCCTGCTTTGTACTATTCTCAAAGTAAAGGGAGACATATATATAGTATATAATTTCTTTAGTAAAAGACAGGCCATTGTTGAACAGATGAAGTTAGATAGGGTTAGATAGCTAAATCCAGAGAAAAGAGGAGCAATGAAGCTAAATATTGTTAACAAACTTATCTGTAGCACTACTGTCAACCAGAGTGTTGACAGCATTAGAGCAGAGAAAGGGGTTAAGAAATGTTCAGAGCAGGAAAGATCAGAAGGATTGGGAGGATAAGTATACTATGAGAGTGTCTAAAGTAGGTGCCAAAGTATGTATGTGTGAAACTAGAGTAAAGAAAATGTTAGGGTTGATTTTACAATTCAATACATCTTCCAAGTCAACTAAATCACTGGCTTGTTTTCTATATACTGAAACTCAAACTTGTCCCTGTCTATTATCTAAACAGCTGATCTAAGAGCATTCCAGTTTGAATATTCCTGAACAGATTGTCTAGGTTTACTACAAAGCAGGTATACTCTGTCTTAGCAATGTTGTTTCTTGGTGTTCTATAAAATAGCTATTTATAGTCAATTTGAATGATGTGATTAATTGGCCTGCAAACATTTGTCCTTGGGCTCCATGTTTGTAGCCTCAAAGTCACTTTTATCCTGCTTAGATACTTTAACTTAGTCATCAGGATTTAGAGCAATGTCCTAGAGCTGGGTAGAGGAGTTATATAGCTAGACTAGGTAATCAGAAGGTCATGTAGGAGGGTCAGTTAAGTGAGGATTGAGTCATAAAGCCTAGTATAGAGTTGCTAGGAGCTTTTTAAAGGTTTAATGGGTGATTTTATCAGATAGTTCCTGTGCTGGAAGGGTCTTTCTAATTATATTGGTCAATCTGAGTAATAAGGCTCTTAAGGTTCTTATAAGTGGTCTATTATGAATTAAGGCAAAGAACCTTGTAGATCTGTTTAAGGAGGGCCTTATTGAGCTAAAACTAAAGAGTATGGTAATCCCAGTCCATCTTATATGCTTTCTTCTTGAATTGGACCATAAAGGTTATAAAATGTTTGTCCAGAGTCATTCAAAGTGATATGGGCTTTTTTTTAGCTTTTACAATAGTGTTACACACTCTAAACTTTAACAAGGACTCCTATATAAAAGCTTTAGGTAGTAAAGATTGTATCAGAAAAGTATAGTATAATGATTCAAAGCAATTCTCTATAGATAAAATGAAGTAAAAGAAATATAGACTTGATTAGTAGCAAAAGTGTGGGGCTTTCTCTAAAAAGTGTTAAGACATTGTACTAGAAAGGTATGTTACTTCAAAGAGTTACATTTCTGGAAAGGTTTAGATTCTTAAATGTCTAATTTACCTTCTTAAGTAAGTACTTTGTAGATCCCATTAGCTTCTTCTTGATTTTTGTAGTTCTAGAATGGAGGGACAACATTAGAGTAGTAGTAATAGTAGTAGTAGTGGTTTCCAGCTCCTTCAAAAGGAAAAGCACCTATAGCTAGGCTCTGTTCTTTAGTAGTCTATCTTCTAAAGGTTCTTTGCTGCAAAGCCAACCTTCTGTTCCTGGTCTAAGAGAGAGTTCTTCCAGTATCTATCTTAGGAATCCTTTAAGTAGTCCAAAGTATTCTTCAAGTGGTCTGAAGGATTCTCCTAGTGGTTCAAAGGGGCCTCTTGAAAGTTCTGAGCTTAGGGTAAGGATATAAAGCAATGGCTAGTACTAATACTAGTATTAATAGTCAAGCTGGAGGCTGCTTTATGAGCTGTGCTAGTAGGAAAGGATGCTGATAAGGAGCAGGTCATTGCTTGTAAAGCTTGAAGTACAGAGGGTGGTCTCAGATCTGAGAGTGGAATGATTGCAGAACATCAAACCCTAATGCTGTAGAAAGTTCCCCATTCATATAGCTGAGGATATACTTAGAGCAAGTCTTCCTTTTATTTTCAGAGCTAGTAAAAGTTCAGCTTATTATGCCTTGGTAGGCTTTCAAACAGCTTAATCTTATATTTAGAAGGCCTCAGCAGCAGCAGGTTAGTCAAATAGCTCTTTAAAGGAGTTGAGGTTCTAAAGGAGTATTAAGGTCACTCTAAGATTGTCTTAGTGCTAAGTTTAAGTTCTATTATTCTGGGTGTTAGCAGTTAAACAAAATATAGAGTTCCATTTTTACTCCAAATGGAAGGAATATAGAGAGTTAGAGGGGTCCTTGAACTTTTTCAGTAAAGGTAATATGTGGACTTCTCTGACTAGATTATATATAGAAGCACAGACTGTCTCAAAGAAGGTTGAGGGTTTACACAGGTAGGTTTCCTTATTTGTAGAGCTTATAGAATGTTACCAAGCAGTCTACTCAAACTTTAGTAGTAGCTTTTAAGGAAAATTGCCCTAGTTTTTCAAAAAGATTTTAGATCCTTCAGGAAAACTCCACTCTTGGGAGTCAGAACACCCTCAGAATTATGTTGTACTATTAAGAGTAGCCTGTCATTTTTTCCTCCTGCCAAAGCAGAAGGTCCTCTTCTATCTAGGACTCTTCTATCTGGGAAATTTTTCAAGTTTAATAGGTGTAGGAGATATATGGACAGCTAAAGCTACAATAGGCCTACTCTAGAGAGATAGAAGGTGTACAGTAGGAGCTGAAGGTAGATCACCCTTGGATTTTGCTGCATACTCTATTTTAGTAGCAAATAGACAAGTCTTGATAGATATTAGAGTGTTCTACCCTACATTCAGAGTTTCTAGTTTGTCCTCCATATATGGTCCTGTGCAAAAGTCCTGTGCAAGGGAAGGTGCTAGAGGGTACTAATTAGAGGCTGGCCCCTGACTTACTAATGGTCTCAATTCTTGTCTATGTATTATTATCAGCCAGTATTAGTTTAGAAGTTGGAGAGATAATAAGTAAATGGGTTAAATATTAGATGATGTAACTGAAAGCTGTATATAGAAGGCTTATATAATTGGATAACTAAAAGAGTCTGTAGCATAGGCTACAGTGGGAGTATAGAGATACAGCATGGTACACCATCAAGTGTCTGATGAAGAGAGGGGAGTCTTGATATTATATTAGGTCTGAAGAATTTAGAGACTCACTTACAAGAATAAGAACCTAGTAGTCAGTTAGTCAATGACAAAAAATGGAATGTATAGATGATTTGAGGTTGATCTAAGTACTGGGCAATGTTTCAGAGCTATTGTAATATAGGCTGAGGTTAATAAAGTCTATGGAAATATTCTATAGACTAAATCAACTATGCTAGAAAGAGATAAAATAGAAATAGAGATTGAAATAGATAGAGAGAGAAAACAAGATAAGTAAAGAAGTAGAGAAATGTTAGCAATATCAAGACTAGCAACTGAATATGGTGAGGCTAGGACTATATACTCAAAGTTCTTAGGAAAGGTTAGTAAAGCAGGAGATTTATGGGTAAGTAGCACTTACCTAGAAAATAGCTGCTTATGCTGTGAGAACTAGGTATAGTAGGTCTGGGATAGGCCCTACAGTTGAGCCTAATGGAATCAGAGTGCAGGACAGGCTTTTAAAGGGTCTTGGAGCTTGGAAAACTAGAGGTTAGTGATTTGTCAATACATAGGACATGGCTAGAAGGGTTATCAAGGTTGAGGCTTGGAGAACTTGGGAACCAGTGATTGAGTAATATATAAAGCATGGGCAGAGCTTGAGAAGCAAGTAGAAGAGATTTAAAGTAAGGCAGAGTAGATTTCTGGGATAGTGGAAGTGCTGACAGGGCAGCAGGTCAAAATTGGTGTGGTTCTAATAAAGGTTTACTACTAGGCTATATCAATACTAGACAATAATGAGAAGTATATGCTATCAATCTAGAAGATATAAAAATAGCAGAGATTTTGAGCCTTTGGGGTAAGCAAGTACTTATCATACTTCATGAGTCTCTAAGAAGTAGTTTTTTAGAGCTTATAAGTAAGGGCTTATTTTAAGCAGCAGTAATATATACTTCTTGAACTCCATTTCAAGCTTTGAACTAAATCAATAAAATATTAAAACATTCTATTTGAGTGAGGTTTGACTGTATCTAAGCCCTAGAACACTTATAAATTCTGAGCACAACTAGTTGACTAAATTTAACTTAGTATCTCAGTCAACTTAGATTTTACATCAGTAGATAGCACCCTTAGTCAATTATCTGGAACTGAGAGTGAGTAAATAATATATACTATATTTTGCATATTTACTGACTATACCACAGCATCATACTTATATTGATCTTTCTGGGTCACATCTCTTGGTTTAGAATTCTCATATACTGCAGGAGTTATAAACATAATACCTAAGACATATGTCATCTAATAACTAGCCCCCAAATGAAATAAACCAGCAAACTAATTAATTAAACAATTATTTACTCCTTAGTTCATTTTTCTTTATCTAGTATGTTGGGAGACATCCCTGTAGAGTTATATATAAGTCCTCAGTCACTCCAAGATATATATAGTCAGCTGAGGGTGGCATTGGTATATCATAAATTATCTACATGAAAAAAAAAATAAGGTTTGTATATAAAGATTAGAAAATACCAATCATGCACCACATTTGGTGGCATGCTCAGTAAGTACCAAAAAGAAAATAAATAAAAATAGGAATTACATATCTATGTCTCATATAAGTTATTCCTTAACACTTTCTCTAACTTGTATAATCATCAGAATTCTTTAGACCCATGAGTCTTACAAAATAGTTATGTGCAGCTTAGAGAAGTGGCTTGGTGCATATATCCACAAGGTTTTCAGTCAATAGGATATGAAATACTTTGATATCATCCTCCAAGACTTGTTCATATATGTAGTAGTGCTATATATTGATATGTTTGATATATACATGTCCTTTGGTAGATTGAGCAAGGGCAATTAATGAATTGTTATTAATGTAAAGTGTTGCTAGAAGTGGTTGTTTAATGTTAATGTAATGTTTCTGTTATAGGTTGTGTGGCTTACAATTCACATGTCATAACACAAAATCAGTGAAGTATGAAGTAAGGCACTGCCTTATACAAGTACAAACAAAGTAGTTATATAATGTCAGGTGATGCTATGTATTATAATAATAAATAATGTCTATATATATGCATGAATATAATACAATAGTGAGAATAATAGTTACTCCATTATATACCCCTCTATTAAGGTCCATCAATGGACTCATAACTGTATACACAAAATGAATAAGGGGGATAGGATACAGCATCCCACCCTAGAAACTGCTGTAGAGTCCTGATGTAGGACCCTGAGGATTATATGAGTGTAGGACATTTAGATTCTATGGAATAAGTACTGGACCAAATATTGTTCAGGCACAGGGCCCAATTTTGTGTTGGAAGATTGTAATAGGTAGTGAGCCCATTTGGTGATTTAAGTGACAACATGAACTACAATAGTAGTTCATCACATTCATTTGTCCATCTACAAAGCTATGGCTTCATCACTACTGACAATATCTGCCTAGTGCTCTAATACAGTATTAGCTGTATCTAGGAAGCTGCTTATTCCATTTTCAGATGTAGCAGGAGTAGCAATGTCAGTTGGTACAGCTGCACCTGAAGGGCTAGAGACAACAATAGGAGTCATCTTTGGGCTAGGATCAACAGGCATAGGAGGCTTATTGGCTGGGTCCAATTCTATAGACTTATATGTAGGGGTATTCTGCAGGAATACACTGGAGCTTGCAGATAGAACTAGGGTGGATCCTACTAAAGACAATGAAGGCCCTGCCTTAAGCACTAGCATAGCTGCTGCTAGTGCCTCTAATTCTGCCAAGGCAGTATCCACTATCTTTGCAGGATGCTACAGAAGGTGAGTTAATATGAGCAACTCTCCATAGTATAGTCATTTAGCTGCACATAAGGGAAAGTGTCCTCAGTCTCTCCTGAAGTTGGAGAAGCACTCTGAAGCACTCTTGGTCATCTCTGTTGAGTGTGTACCACCCATTATACCCTACCAGATGAGGGGGTTCACCAATGGACTGAAGTCAAGAATGGTGCTTATTGTTGACTCTTATAAAAAAGTCTATATGCATGATACTTCTAGACCAGTGGTGATTCAAGAAGCATATACTATAGGTATATACATGATTTATCCAGGTCAGAAGTATACAGTTTGCAAGAAGGTGACCAATTACCTTCATTTCACTGAGATTATTAATCTGTGTAGGTAATACTTGAAGCTTATGCAGTGTGAAGGTATAGGGTCTGAATAGCTTAAAGTTCTCTACATATTTATGGTAGCTATCAACTGCATCCTGATAGAGACAAGGTTGAGCTACTACCATAGCACACAGCTACATATAGGCTGTTTGTGTATGGGATGAGGTCAGGGCAAGAGCCTGGTCTAAGATGTAGCCAAAGAACAAATAACAGTCTACATACAACAATGTATCAATAGCCACACCAGAGTACAGGTTCTGGGAACCTAGGTAGCCATGGTACATGATATACTATGTCTACACATCAATGTTGAAATGTCAGTTAATTAGGACTTGATTAAGTCCCACTTTGCAAATGTTATTATTGGTTCAGCTATATATAGCTAACATCCTAAAGGGTAAGGAGACCATCTGCCAATGAAGGTCCCCTCTCAGCAGAGAAGTGGCTATCTCCTCTGGAGTCAACTCCAGAACATGCTGCATAGTATAGTCTAGCCAATCAGTTGCAGTATAATGGGAGATCTGATGAAATTCCTGAAGAAAGAGAGCAGCATGCACTCTCTCCTGCATGATGATTTACAAGTTAGACTTGCTGATAATATGAAGCATCAGTCAAAGCTGCTCCAGCTTCATTCCTCTAGGAACCCACTGATAGAGTTGTTCATATTGTGGGAATAAATATACAATCTCCACCATTTCAGTAGATCAGGCAAAGAGCACCTCACCTTACAAAGATTGAATTGGTCAATAATGACCAATAGTAATTGGGGTGTAGTATAGCCTGGAAGTCATTGCAGCATTTGTAGCATCCTTATATCTAAATGGTTTCCCAGCCATCTAGAAGGTAGCCAGGTACTATATCATTAAGATGCTTGAAGTCCATCTTAGCCTTGTCAGTGTCAACAGCCAACAGCCATTTGGCATTGGCATTATGCACTTTCTTGTGACAATGCTCTGCAGCATTGTTGTCTGAGTCACTGTCCAAGATATAGTGCTTGGACACTGTAACATTATCATCATCATCAGTTCCTGAGTCAGAGATAGCTACTCCACCTGCAGTCCTTTGGGAAGACTGGCCTAGAGTGAACTGGGGGAATGTGCTCTTGGAGCAGGGCTCAGAGCATTGTATAGGTCCTTGGCACAAGGACCTTGATAGTTTCAGCCACTAATCCCTATGGCACATTCATAGGATAGGCAATTGAGGTATTGACAACCTCCAGGTTGTCTGCTAATATCTTTGTTTGGGCTGGCCTTGCAGAGCCAGCCTTAACAGAAGCTAGCTGTAACAGTGCAGCTTTGGCCTGTGCTGGCCTACAGGATCCAGCTGTAATATGGGGTGCCTCAATGTTGGGATACATGTCCATCATCTGGTCCTTGCCAGTAGGTATAACATTGTCATAGGGCAAAAGTAGTGCCCTTTGGGTTGACAGCCCTTCTATAGTTCCCAAAGGCTCTATACAA
The DNA here is from genome assembly GCA_018851325.1 of Termitomyces sp. DKA19. Taxonomy (NCBI): domain Eukaryota; kingdom Fungi; phylum Basidiomycota; class Agaricomycetes; order Agaricales; family Lyophyllaceae; genus Termitomyces; species Termitomyces sp. DKA19. The sequence goes on along the minus strand of JABCKS010025587.1, from coordinate 3,102 downwards.
GCCTTCTTTGCCTTTAGAGAGTGGGGAAGTAACACTACCCTCTTCTCCAGAGCTGACTGGAAGAGGTCTACATAGGCCTCATCCCTTTGATTTTGTACTATGTCAAGTTCATTAAGAACTTGCACTAGTGCTAACTGCACTACAAGATTATTGAAAATGTTGGCATTAATGTCCTCTGACACTGCAGCATTGTGCAACTGCTGGAGCAGCTGAGAAATCTGCTCATTGGCCATAGTCAATGGCTTGGGCTCCTTTGCTTTGCCCTTGCCCTTCTCCTTAGCCAAGAAGTATCACTCAATCATCTTCCAGGCAGTTGACAAGGAGGACTCAGCCTCCATTGTCAGTGTAGACAACAATGTCTCAGTCATTGTCTGTTGTTTTCCTTTTGCCTTTAGGGCAACTATTGGTCACCTTACTACACCTGTTGATAATGATGGAGCATTCTGCAGATGTGCTGTGGTAGGGAGCAGTGGGTATACCTGCTGAGGAGGAGCCAACATGCCCATCATTATGGTAATGGACTCCAAGCCCTCCTCATCTACCTCCATTGCATTGGGGTGGTGAGTAGCAGGGACCAGGATCCCTACTTGTGTCAACATTATAGCAGGTCATTGTTGACCTGCCATACTCATTGTTTGGCTGGGTCCAGCCACTGATGGTGGGGCTACAGAGTACTATAGTACTATCTATATATTGCTGGAACTCCTGCAACTACACAGCTTGTGGGGCCACAGGTTGTCCAAAATTCACTGCTAGGAGTGCCTTCAGCTCCCCACATTCTCAACCTGCTCCACTATGCTATGAGAGACCACTGCATTCCCACACTAGCAACTACTGCATTACCACAGTGTAGCTTGGAGGGGCCACATCTAGTGGCACCCCTATGGACCCTACTCTAACAGACTCTGTGTCCTATTGAGGCACTTTCCTTGCTATTGGGGATAGCATATTCCCAGGCAACAGACCCACATTAAACAGTTCTCTTGCAGGGAGTATCTCACCTCCCAGTACTCCTCCCCCTCTTGAGCTCTGTCCACAGCTCATAGAATATACTGACAGATGAGCATCCACCTCTCCTGGCTTCTTTTTCTTCTTAGAGTTGCCTATTGAGCAACTAAGTCCTCTGTACAAAGTTGGTGTATTGCAATACTGTAGTAGAGAGAGACAAGGTTGTATTGACTTAGCAGCCAGCCTAAAAACTTTGCTGATATAATATGTGATGGCTGCTATGCTAATGGCCTTTCCATTTTCTATGCTAAGTTATTCTGACTTTGACCTTCTAGCTAACTACACAGAGTGTTGAATATGGCTCTGGCATTATCCTGTTTAGGAACAGTGTATTATTGCTAGCCCTATATGGTCACAACAGCAATACATAGAACTTGGAATGAATTGTCTATTCCAAGAGTGCCAATAGCAGCTCTAACATATAATTGGAGGTCTTATCAAAGGCCTCCCAAATTCTATACAGCCCAACCTACTTGGGGCAGAGCTTTTTAGCCCTGCCTCCTGAAAGGTTGAGGTTCCTTGTCAAAAGGTACACTAATGTGCCTTTTGTCAACTCAGAATCTGACCTGCAATGTGAATTTGCAGCACACATCTTTCAGATACATGCCTCAATGATTGCATCATGTGCCACTGTCAGGTTTTCCAGAGCTTAGTGGGAAAACTGCTTGATCCCCTTAGGAAACACTGAATCTGACTAGATCTCACACAACATCAATGGTATGTAGCCACCATTTAACTCAAACAGTGCATACTTTGTTGTTTTGAACACACTTGCATTGATTACAAACTTGGTCAGATCTATATGGCCTAACCAATCTCTCTGATCAGGGTGCACAACAGTGTGCAGGATCTTGCCAACATTTCTGTTGGCAGATTCAGTCTGTCTATCTGCATCTGTCTGTGGATAGAAGGACATCAATATTAGGCACTCCTAATAACTTATGTAGTTCATACCACCATTTTGACATGAACTTTGGGTTGTGGTTGCTGACAATAGAGCTTGGTAGACTATACAGTGATATGCTCCTATGCCACCTAGCTGCTATACAGGAAACTAAAAGAAAACCTATAAAGTATACTAGCAACTAGATAGGGTAGCTAGCAGTAAGAAAAAGGGGGTAAGGGCAAGTCAGTAAATGTTTTAGAGAATAAGAGCTCAAAGGTAGTAATAAAAGGAAGGAGTGCTATTGCTAATGCTAGCCCAAGTCACTGAACACTAATATAAGGTTGCCAAGTCACTAGGTAATAGAAGGGAATAGATGAAGACAAAAGAATTGCTGACAGAGTGAAGAAGAGGAGTTACTAAGAATAAGAGAGGACTAAGCAATATGAAGTGAGGAAGTTGATAAAGTAAGCAAATGCTGCTAAGGTATGAAAGGGAAAGAAAGGGAGGATAAAATAATAATGAGTTGTTAAACAGAAAGTTGCTAGAATAAGTTACTAAAGTCTGTGAGGGCCTAGCAATGAAGAGGTGATGGGGAACAAGGATGTGAGCAAAGCCATTAAGGAACTGAGAACAAACATAAGGACTTGTTGCTAGCTGTAGTCACTAGTGTTGCTAAAATACTAAAACACTATAAGACATCCATACTTGGTGCCACACTAAATTGAGGATGAGGTCACTAAGGCTTGTTACTAAGCCATTAATGATGATGAGGATGACCAGAAACAAGCTTCAAAGCTGAGGGAGATACTGAGAGCAAAGTACTTAGGAGCTTCATTAATCGATTTTTAGTGTTGAACTAGGTATGTATAGAGAGTATTTATACTGTTTGTGTTTGTAAGTAATGTAATCAAGAAAGGAAATATTGTTGCTAGAGGTAATGGTGTCTGTCAAGATGTCTAAAAATTTCTACTGCTTATCAAGATGGTAACCAAATATAAGGATATAATATCAGAAGTATATAATATGTGTCAAATAGAAAATAAACATGTATCTCAAATGGAAAATAAAGGACCATATCAAAATTCAATATCTAAAGTGTAGACACTGTAGTACTTGGTTAGAGTAATACTATTAGTTCTAGGGCTTTCTTGAAGTCTTAGAAGGTCTACTTTGATTCCACACTAATTGCTTGATAATGGCTTGATGTT
>JABCKS010025583.1:0-12887 GCA_018851325.1 Termitomyces sp. DKA19 | reverse complement strand
ATAAGAGCTCATCTTAATTGTCCTGTCTCTTATTACAGAACAGTCATAAGTACTACTCTAATTCTTGATTTACCTATTCTGTCTGTCTGTCTGATTAAGAATGATAGACTATAGTTATGTGTAGCTTTATCTTCAGTAATCAGTATAGCTTCCAGGTAAATTCAGCTACAAATTAAGGGCCTTTGTCTAAGATATATCCATCTAAGAGCCTATGAAGCTTTTAGACATTCTTTTGGTACAAATTGGTGGCTTTCAATGTAGAATAAGTGATGTGGTTGGAATAAAGTGTGCTTATTTCCTTCAGAGGTCTACTATTACTATAACCACATTGTATTTATAAATGTCTAGAAATCCAATGATAAAGTCCATCAACACTACACTTCAACAACTGGTAGAGATTAGTAGAGTGCAGAGCTAACCTATAGGTGTCTGTAAATGAGGTTTAGTATATAGACAAAAATTGCAGATACTAGTATAGATGCTGATATATCTAGATATTTGAGGCTACTAGTAATTCTGTAATACAAATTCTCATGTTTTCTACCTACCCAAGTACTCTGCCATATATAAGTCATGATGCTGTTCCACAATATGCTGTTGAAGCTCTGAGATGTTGTGTACATAAATCTATTCCTAAAAAGTCAACAACCTATCTTATATACTCTACTCCTTTGTCACATAGATCTATTCCTGAAAAGTCAACAACCTATCTTATATACTCTACTCCTTTGTATATACCAACTTCACCCCACTAGCCCATCAGTTCTGTAGAGCCTACATAGCTTACACCATCACATCCTCCTGGATACCCTGCCAGTTTTCCCATCTTATATTCTTGAAGATACTTATTTCTTTTACTTGGACTATGATCTCTTTTAAAGTAAGAATAGCAAAGAGCTCTGGCTTTAAAAGCACAATGTTATTGTTGTTACCAGCTTCAGTACTATAGTTGGCCTTTTTAAACAGCACATCTAGCTTATCTATACTTTGTCTAGGTTTATGATGCAGCAAGAATTTGAAGTTAGCTAGATACAAGCACCATTGACTTTGACATTGATTGAGTTTCTTTACTGAGCAAAAATACTCTAGGTTTTTGTGATCTGTCCAGACTTTAAACTTATATTGTATACCTTCAAGGAAATGCCACTACTTTTTAAAGGATTGGACAATGGCTAGCATCTCTTTATCATAAATCTCATAATTCCATTCTACCACATTAAAACTCTTTAAATAAGAGGCTATAAGGTACTACTTTCTATCTTCCTTTACCTGCTGGGATATGACTGCTTCTATAGTAAAATCTAAGCTATTAGCTTCAATATAGAAAGAAGAGTTATTATCTGGAAATAAGAGAATAGGTTTAGAAATGATAGCCTGTTTGAAGGTATCTAAAGTGGCTTGCCATACAAACTCCCATTGCCATGCCACATCCTTACTTATGAGGTCAAAGAATGGGCAAGTATAGTGAGAGAAGTTCTAAATCAACCTCTAATAGAAATTTATAAAATCTAAGAATGCTTAAACTTTCTTCTTATTTTTTTTGGCTTTGGCTATTCTGCTACACCAGTTACTTTAACTACATCTATCTCTGCTATACTATGCAAAATAATCAGGCTTAGGTACTCCACCTTGGTCTACTCAAACTCAATTTTTTTCCAAACTTCTCTTACTCTTCACACTAATAAGCTTGCAGGTTTATGCCAATCTACTAAAACTATTGCCTATTCCCTACAAACATTATTGGAACACCTCCCTAGTCCCTTACAGATCTCTCTAGCAGTTCCTACTCTCACTATAACTGTGCTACTGCTTTAATTTGACCTTAAGATGGTGGCACAGATGAAAATACCTTGTCCAACACTCCCAGATGTTTATAATGGAGACTGAAAGACTGGGGAGTGATTTCTGCAGTCTTATATTACCTATATCCAGCTAAACAGCAAAGCCTTTGCTTCAAATGAACTGAAATTTGCCTGGCTCCCTCTCCTACATAAAGTTAGATCATGCTTTTATATATGCATTATACATCTTTTGAAGGGCTGGTAGAGTCTGTAGTTTTGTGGACTAGGATGCATTTGAACATGATTTTCATGCTGAGTTCTTTCCTTTAGACCTAGCAAAGACAGCAGCACTGTCCCTTTGGAGTAGAGACCAGTATAAACAAGAAAAAAGATTGTTGGATAAATATATGGACTTTTTCTGGATATTGGTCAAACAAGCTAGGTTTCTGGATGAATTGCAACTCTGCCTCATGTTTAGAGAAGGGCTTCATCTATCTTTCATAGATTGTATTGACAGTATGGCTGAGAGGCAACTAGATGATAAGTGGATTAAGACCTGGTACAAGGTGGCTCAAGAACAATAGCAGCTTATAAAGTTGAGGAGGGCCCTTCAACATCACTAGCCTGGTATCTCTTATCCTTGCTTTAATTGGGCATCAAAGGTAGGAGTGCCACTTCAAACTTTAATGCTTTCAAGCCCCTCCACCTTTTCCAAACTAATACAATTCAATACTCCCTTGCTTTCTTGCCCTTTGCCAGCTGGCACTCCTATAGAGGTAGATGCCTCTCAACAGCATGCTCTGACCCCAATCCTTTGCAGAAGATATGGGAAGGCAGGACATCTTGCCTACTACTGTCCACAGAGAATGGAGGTCCATTACCTGTCCCCAACAGAACAGGAAGAACTGCTGGTCCAACTACTGGCTACATAAGATGCAGCTAGATCCCCTTCTTTGGATGCTGTAATTACAGAGCCTGTAGTTTCAGAAAGTGGAGAAATAAGGAATCAGAGATCTATGTCTAGAGAGGATTTTTAGAAAAGCAATGGATAAAGTGTATGCCTCCATTGCTTAGTACTGATTGTTTTGCTATCTTGTCAGTAGCCACCAATATCAACCCCAGTACTGCCAACCTTAAGACTAAAAACATAAGTACCCTCTCCAATGTACAATGTTCTTTGCTCAATCCTAGTATAAAGAAAACCATTCCTTAGTTATGTAAAAAGATTCCTGCTTAGAAATATCACCTCCCTTGCCACTATATTGTTGCTACCACTCCATCTTAAAATTCTTTGAAATTGGAAGTGGAACTAGAGATAATAGACATGCAACAGATCTTAAGTGTAATGGCACTGCTAGATAGTAGGGCCACAGGCCTTTTCATTGACACAGACTATGTGAAGTGACACCATCTCATTACCCAACCCCTGTTGTATCCAATCCCAGTCTATAATATTGCTGGTACCCCCAATGAAGCTGGATCTATCTGCTCCATTGTAGATCCAGTCTTTCATTATAAAAGTCACTCCAAATGGGCTGTTTTTGCAATGACCAATCTAGGAAGGCAGGACATAATTCTGGGGTTTACTTGGCTCTGAGAGCATAATCCAGAAATTGACTGGGATAAAGGATTGGTAAAGATGAGTTGATATCCATATCATTATACTACCTGTGCAGGAGAAGTCCAAGAGGAATACAGAGCAGAAGTCTATGAGCATATAGCTATATGTGTCTGTTATGCTCTTCCTTTTCCCTATGCTGATCTTAACTTGTTGGAGTTTCCCTCACCAGTATTCCCTCATAAAGAGGCCCTCTATGAGGATATCAGAGGAGGTGGATGTGGTAGCCAAAAGAAGGATGGTGAATCAGGGAAGTTGAGCCATGCTCCAGACATAAAGTTCCTAAACAAGGTTATTGAAGTGGGGGATCAGATTTATGCAACTACTCTTTGCCTTCCTCCCACTAAGGCAGAGATAAGAGCTAGTCAGACTACCTCTCAACAACTGGCTAAGGCATTTGCAGCAAACTCAATACTAAAGACCTCAAGCAGGGCAATTCCCCAATACCTTTAGGATTTTGAGGAAGTATTTGCCAAAGCATCTTTTGATTCCCTTCTGGAGCATAAACAATAGGACTATGCTATTGAGCTGGTTTCAGGGGCTGAACCTTCAAGTTGCAAAGTTTATTCACTTACACCACAGGAACAGGATTAGCTGGATGCCTTTCCACAGAAAAACCTCAGCTCTAGATAAATATGACCTTCAAAGTCTTCCATGGCCTTTCCAGTCTTCTTTATTAAGAAGAAGGATGGGTCCCTTTGTCTGGTTCAAGACTATCAAGTCTTGAATGTGATGACTATGAAGAACTGCTACCTCCTTCCCTTTATCTCCAAACTTGTGAATAACCTTTGTGGTGCACATTATTTTACCAAGCTGAATATATGTTGAAGTTACAACAATATGCACATTAAAGAGTGAGATGAGTGGAAGGCAGTATTCTGAACAAATTGCAGACTTTTTGAACCTTTGATAATATTCTTTGGCTTTACAAATAGCCCTGCCACCTTTCAGACCATGATAAACAATATTTTCTGTGATCTAATTGCAGAAGGTGTTATTTTTGTATAACTGGACAACATACTCATTTACACTAGGACCTTGGAGGAACATAGCCAGATCACATATATAGTCTTAAAATACCTCCACCAGTACCAGCTTTATCTGAAACCTGAGAAGTGCAAGTTTGAACAGACCAAGGTAGAGTACCTAGGCCTAATTGTTTCATATAGTGTGACAGAGATGGATCCAGTTAAAGTAGCAAGTGTGGCTCAATGGCAAGAGCCAAGGAACAAGAAAGAAGTGCAGGCTTTTCTAGACTTCACTAACTTCAATTAGAGGTTTATTCAGGATTTCTCTCACCATGCATGCCCATTGTTTGACCTTACTAGCAAGGATGTAGTATGAGGGTGGGAATCTTCCCAACAGGCTGCCTTTGATGCTCTCAAGCAAGCCATTACCTCAAAACCTGTCCTAATATTTCCAAATGACAAATTTCCCTTTTTGTATTAAATCTGATAGCTCTGAGTTTGCCATAGGAGCAGTTTTATCCCAACAGTCCAAGAAGAATAGAAAATAGTATTGCATAGCCTTCTACCTTAAGAGTCTCAATACTATAAAAAGAAACTATGAGATTTATGATAAAGAAATGCTGGCTATTATCTAGTCCTTAGAAGAGTGGTAGCATTTCCTAAAGGGTGCATAGTATAAGTTTGAAATCTGGATAGATCACAAGAACTTAGAATATTTTCACTTTGTAAAGAAGCTAAACAGATACCAAGCTTGATGGTCCTTGTATCTGGCCAATTTTGACTTCTCAATATATCACAAACCTAGACAGAGCATAGGTAAGCCAAATGTCTTGTCTAGGCAAGCAGACCACAGTATAGGAGCAGATGATGACAATAACATTGTGCTCCTAAAACTAGAACTCTTTACTATCTGTGCTCTAGAAGGGATTATAGCCTAAGGGGAGGAGGCAGCCATTCTCAGAGATATAAGGTGAGAAAATTGACAGGATGTCTAAGAAGATGCAGTAGTATAAGTAGCACATGCCTTATAGAAACAACAGGCCAAAAGGGTAAAGTTAGTGTATACAGAGGAGTAAGGTCTGCAGAATGGACTGTTGACCTTTTGGGGATGGATCTATATGTCTAACATTCCAGAGCTCCAATGATGCATTATAAAACAACACTATAATTTATACATAGCAGAACATTTAGGCAGATAGGAGACATTGGAACTGTTATCAAGAGATTGAGTATATCTGGACAGTTCAGACATTAAGACAATATGACTATCATAAAAGCTGTCCCACTATTATCTAGGGCTATTCAAGGTAAAAGGACAAGTAGGGCCACTAGCTTATAGGTTAAAACTCCCAACTAGTCTATAGCAAATATGTCCAGTCTTCAATACAGTTAAGCTGTTTTCTGCATCTAAAGACTCTATTCCAGGTTAATGCCCAAAACCACTGCCATCACCAGTGCTAGTCAACAAAGAAGATAAGGTAAGGTATGACATAAGACAAACCCTAACTTTATAGATCAAGGTCATGTGCCATCATCAATGTATTGATGCATGTGTCTTAATGGAATGGTGGCAATAAGATAGTTCTGAGGTGAAGTGATCCAAAGTGAGGTGAGGTGAGATAAAATGAGATGAAATAGATGAAATGAAATAAGTGAAAATGGGATGATCTCTAACATCTCTTAGCTTAACAGGCTTGATTGCAAATTAGTTGCCACTCTGCTCAAACCTGAAGTTCAACTTTCCAAAGCCAATTCTCTATAAATATCTAATAAATATGAGAAAATGCAATTGGTATATCTAAGAAACAGATGCTTTTCTCTATTTTACTATATATATGTACTCTTATATGACATATACTATAGACATCCTGTGTTACTCTAAATCCTGCTCTTATTCCAAGCACTAGAAAGTAGTGAAACACCTACTAAGATACAGTGGCTCAAAAAACTGTTCTAATGTTTTATACTTTTTGAAAGATGACATTGGCATGAAAGATTAGAAGTATTTAAGATTCTGGTTAGATCATGTAAAATACTATGGCATTGCAGCTACAAATTACATCTTAGCCTATGTAATTTAAATTAAAACTGATGGAGTAATGGCCATTTTAAAATATTCACTCATTGGAATAGTTTTTTGAGCATCTCTAATTTTGATATTTAGTACTTTATATGTCCTCCATTTGCCTTGATAACTGCTTGAATCCTTCTAGGCATGCTTTCTATCAGTCTTTGGCATACTTTTGTTAGTATTGCATCCCACTCCTTTGCAACTCTCTCCCACAATTCATGTATACTATGAGGTGTTTCATACTGCCTAAGCTGCTCCTTGAAGTACTTCCAGAGGTGTTCAATAGGGTTAAAATTAGGGAATTGGGCTGGCCACCAGAGGACATCAAAGTTGTTGTCTTCAAACCACTTGTTAATCCTCTTGGAGTTGTGTTCAGAGTCATTGTCTTATTGAAAGTAGTAGGTACCCTCCTCTATCTCTAATTTTTCAAAGCTCTCCTTTGCTCCATTCTTCAAAATTTCATAGTACTGCTCTGTATTTATGATCCTCACCACCTCTATCAGCTTTTCTACTCCATTCCAACCCATACAGCTCTATACTATGAGATTATTCCCTTCTCTATATTTCACAGTAGGTGTAGTGGTTTAGTTGAGAATGCTTTTTCCTTGTAGCTTCCACACATACTGCTTTCTATCTGACCCAATCCTGTTAATCTTTGTCTTATCTATTCACAACACTCTTTTTCAGTCCTCTACAGTCCAGCTTTGATGCTCTTAAGCCCATTTAAGTTGTAGTTGCCTATGTCTAGCTTTGAGCATAGGAACTTTTCTCTTTGTAGCAGACTGATACCCCTCCTCCTTCAACAGATTCCAGACAGTCTGACAAGAGACAGAATTGGAAATGATGTTGTTGATAAAATTTGTAGCCTGAATAGCTGTATCAAGTCTCCCAGTTGGGATTTGTTGAACAATAGCCTGTTTATCACATGGAGTAAGCTTAGCTAGACAGCTTCTAGGATGGTTTTCCTTGTCCATCTCCAACTCTCTACTGATCCTCCCAATAGTAGACTTTCCTAGACCATTTTTAGCCTCAATCTGATGCAGAGAATACCCTTGAGTAAGGAGAGAAGCAATAGTAGAGCATTATGTAGGAGAAGTAGCTTTTATAATGGTGGTTGAAGGTCAAGATGTGGTTCAACCAACTTGAACCACTCCCAAATATACCCAAATATGGTCACATGACTCTGTTGATATTCCCACATGCAACTTACTCTTTATTTCTGACTAAAATAAGGATAAATCTGCAAAGTTGAAAATGCTCAAAAAACTGTCCCAATAGTGATCCAGAGACTCCAGAGTGTGCAGTAGCCTCAAGTGGAGGTCATGATAGAGAGTTGGTTTCCAGAAGCTTAGTTTGGTATGGCAGTATTAGTGGAGGCTCACCCATCAAGAGGCACAGGGGAAGAGAGTCAGAGAGGGATGTAGGTAAGGGCTTGGGAGGGCATCTAGGGAGTTATAGGGTCCTTCTGTTCCTCCTGTCCTCTGGCTCACCCAGATCACATGCAGGCTCCAAATGCCAAGCATCCTCCAAGGAGGACCTGGGGCTCAAATATTATTATGTTGGGCCCTTATCCTTGTTTTCTTGGACACCCATTCCTTTCCTTCAGACTTCCCTGAGATCTATAGTAGTCAAAGTGTTGCCCTCAACTAAGGTTGTTAGGCTGTGTGAGGTGGTGGCCTGGCTGTGCAGCCTTGAGATCATGCAACTAGGTCAGAACCAGTGTCTCCTTGTGCAGAACTAGGAGTTGGCATGGGAGCTTGAGGTTAAGACAGAGAAGTTAGGTGCCCTCCAACAGGCCCTTAAGGTGTTGAAGGGGCAAGCACAAGTGTTGGCACCAGGGGCAGAGTAAGAGGAGTCAGTGGTAGTGGAGCAAGGAGGAAATGGTTCAGTCAGGGGTATGTATGGTTTGGAGGTAGCAGGGCCAGGCAGGTAAAGGGGGTAGAGTGTGAAGGTGGTTGGCAAATTGTCAAGTAGAGCATTGCCAAGTATACCTGGGTGAGTGTGGTCTCCAGTTCTGGGATTTATGGCTTATGACTTCAGAGTTCAGGCCCATCAGGGTCTGCTGGATGGGATGACCACTGCCCAGGCCTTCATCTGAGATGGCCTTCACCAGATTCGACCCAAGTATCAGTTAACCATGGAGATCAAACAAGGGATGAATGAACTCAAGTGCCTGGAGGGGGTCCACCAGCAGATGGTGATGGGTCCAGGGGGGGCCTCTGGAGCAGGAGGCCTAGAGCTTGGTGGCCCCCCTACCTTCCCTGGATGATGTCTATCAGGAGACATGGGAAGTGCTGTTGGCAGAGCTCCAGGGGGAGCGGGGGCTGTCTGGGACTCCTCCGGAGGAGGTGGATGTGACTGTGGAGCGGGAGGATGGCCAGTTGGTTGACTGAACCCAAAAGGCAGGCCCATGCTCAAGATTCATAATTGTGCAGTATACTATACCTGTTTTGTTGTTAAAATTAAAACCTCAACGTTCAACGTGCAACATTGACCACTTTGTTCGAGTCCAGCTTCAATAGCAATACTGTCACATAGTCAACTTATAGCGATGGCAGTCATATTCCTGGGGTAATAGCTACGGCCAGTTGTTGTGAAAAATCCTACCACACTAGCCCTTCATTCCAAAACTTGGGAGGAGATCACAAAACAGTACGTTGGAGGTATGTCAACATGAATTTATTCGTCTCTGGTACTAGAAAAGCAGCATGAACAAAACTTTGATACAAGAGCCATATGCTGTTATGACATTACACGCATGTCTTCAAAGTTCAGATCTTCGCAGCAGGTAAAGTCCCAAACAACTCCTTAAGGAACGCATTACTATTGGGCGGTCTACCAAGAAAAGCCTGTTTAAAAGGCATCAACTCCCAATCTTTCCAACAGCATAATAACGCGATCTTACCTTGAGTGAATCAAGCTCCTCACGGGATCCTCCGGGACGGAGGATGTCACGTCTATACCGCGTACCAAGCGCCGGGTCTAGGGGGTCAGCTTTGAACACTGTCGCTGTGCACGAGTAGTCGTCTCAGCCAGTAAAGTGAGAAAAGTATATCATGACTTGACGTACCATACATGTCCGCCGCAAACACGAGGGAATATGTATAGCTATGGATAGCACAACATCAATAAGGTTTGATCAGACTGTACACAAAATAGCTTGCTCACCCGTAATATCCGGCATCGTATCCTCCAGTGATGTGACCAAAGGTACCTAGAACCAGAGATGGGGTGATAAGAGCAGGAAAGGAGGTTGTCAACATCTACCTTGCCCAGGACAGTCGTTAATTGCCTTGACTAATGACACCTTTTCTCGGAGACTATTCCATAGTCCCGTGTAGTCTTCGGCCTCTGAGGATAGCACAGACAGGTATATCATGATCACCTGAATACAGGTAATCCAAATAAGGGAAAAGCACCTTGATCGGTGTGGACTTTGAGGTCAAATTTGGCGAAGAATAGTTGCCGGAGGTAGAATAGTCCTACGTTGACGTAACGGCTGTAAACGATTTGTACCGATTTAGCACGTACGCGTCCGATATTGGAAGGCAAAAATGCACCTCTTGATAATCTTTTCGATGAGCTCCGTCGACAAAGGTTTCTGGGTTTCATAATGGCTCGACATCTGCTCAAGTACTTTGGGTTCCCAGCACCTGTATTCGGAGAGATTCATCGAGCCAGTCCACAACGGAAGGAAAAGCAGACATACCAGTTCTCAAGCATCTGGGATGGTGCCTCAACAAAATCACGTGCAACGCTGTCCATTCTTGTTCAGCTTCCCAGCCGAATGGCAAGGACAGCAGATGATCACACACCTCGTACCGTGGAATCGCGCAAATTTAGTCTTGCTCAGTAATCCATGAAACACATGACCCATCTCATGGAAGAACGTCACAACGTCGTCGTGCCTCATCAATGCAGGTTTCTCGGGCGTAGGTTTGGCAAGGTTGGCAACCATGGCTGTGATGGGGTAACTTCGCTTGCCATCAGGAAGGTCATAGCCCGGCAGGAGAGGCCAAACTGCGGCATGGGAGTATTTGGATGCTGAAGAAGGATCGATCAGGCGACTTGGCAGGGTAAATGAGGAAGGGGTGAGGACATACCGCGAGGAAAAAGGTCAAGGTAACAGTATCCGACGAACGCCGATTCATCCTTGGCGTCTTTTTCCCATACAGTGAATTGTTGCACATCTGCGTAATGACGAAAACACAAACAGAATAAGAAAAAGGATGTTAAGGTGACAGCCGGGGGGCGACAGACCTGGATGCCAGGTTGATCCTTGGAATGCTTCAAACCTCACACCGAGGAGATTTTGATAGATACCAAGGATGGCAGGGACGACAACGTCTACAGGGAAGTACTCTTTCACTAGCATGTCATCTAGCTCTAGAGTGTCTTCGGTGTACTTGCGGTCATAGTACCTGTAGTCCCAGATATAAAATTCACCATCGAACGGGATGCCCCTCTCCTCATGTTCTTTCTTCTTCAGAGCAAGGAGTGTCTCCCGTTCCTTGATTCCAACAGGCCGCAGCTTACTTTCGAGATCGTTAAGGAACTAGTTATAAATTTATTGAATATCAGCGTCCGTTCGGAGAAGTGTTATACTTACATCATCGACATTCTTGCCAGACTTGACCATCTTCTCTTCAGTGATGTAATCAGCCCTAACATCATGTTCTATGAGTAAACACAGAACGTAGAGGCGTAATCTAACCATGTCTTGTAGCCGAGTAGTTTTGCAATCTTGCGACGAAGATCGAGAGCCTTGCTCAGGATAGGAACGTTAATTTTTAGACGGCTTTCGTGACCTTCCAGGGCACGTCTACGTGTTTCCGGAGTTTCGGCAAATTTAAACTGAGAAAAGCGGAGGAAGTGAAGTGTTGAGTACAAGAAAGAAGTAGATTCACGATTGGGAAAATGTCTGGAGTCTTGTAGGTCACATCATAAACTTCTTCGCCATTCTGGGTGCGTTTTGTATACCCGGAGATGACATCCTTAGGGACACCCTTGAGTTCTGCCTCGGTAAAAGTAATCACGTCCTGAAAAATCATCGAGCTCAGTTGCAAAGTCATATAACAACAAGGACAGCAGACATTCTCCTCGTTGAAGTTTTTCTATAAAGTGGTCAACTAATCATATAGAAAGGGCGAGATACCTGCTCAACATACGCTGAAATCCAAACATGCTTGTGACAGCTCCTTCTTTAGAGCAGTCAATTCAGTTCTTTCCTTCTCTGGAAGAGCTAGACCAGCGCGTGTTCCGTCCAAAATCTAGCGTAAAATGATCGTTCACAACCTCAAGCAACCAGATGAATGACTTCGGTACCGATTTCTCTACAAGACGCTTCTCCTCTGATGAGAGATTGTTCCACCCTCCAGATTCTTCTAGATTCTTCTTAGCCGCGACCTTCGCATTGTACACATCAAGCCGCATTGACGACTCGATTCCGAATTGGCGAACAACTGATTCAGCTTCATTGGAGGCATCCCGGAGTTCCTTGCTAGGAGAGACGTTCTGATAGAAGGCAAGAGGTTCAGTTCCAGCATCAAAGCGCGCATCAGCCTCCGCAAGCGCAACCTTGATTATCGATCAGAACAAGTTCTCTTGAAACTTGAGTATACCTACGAAGACCTATTCAATTCACGTTAGATGAGGATCTACGATCGAAGACGGATACAAACTGAAGTGAAGTTGCAATCTTTGGGAGCCAAAGCGCCTACCGCGTCCTGAACAGCGCGGTTAGCAGCGATGTACTCCTTGTTGAGACGAGTAATGTCTTCAGGGGAGTGATTCCATGATGGTGGCAGTTGTGGTGGGGTCAGCGACATCGCTGTTGTAGGCAATGAGAAGAGGTTAAATTTGGCAGTGGCTAAAGACCTAGTCAAGACTCGGCTTCGACATATCGTCAGATTGGCTCGGATATCTCCTGCCATCGATCTTAAGTGCACCGCTGCGAATCCAATTGCAAGTGCTCCTCCCCATCCCAAGAAGGTCCTCGACCGGACAAGACCTGGCAGTCGTCGTGGACAGACACGTAGAGCCATTGCTGAAAACTCCAGCGCATTACTCAAAATTTTATTCGGTGATTCGATCGATCTTATCTTATCTGCGAAGGCAGGCAAAGATACGTATTAGACTCGAAATTATAATAACTACCAACGGACGGCTTCGCCATCGCTAACAAATTACAGCCAACCACTAAACCAAGAAAACATGTTTGTTCACTTGAGAGAGAAGTATTCGCAAGACTGGTCCAGTGCAGGACCAGACACTCGTTCATCGGTGAGTACTACGGAAAATCTGTTCCCACTGAAGACA
Source organism: Termitomyces sp. DKA19 (assembly GCA_018851325.1). NCBI lineage: Eukaryota > Fungi > Basidiomycota > Agaricomycetes > Agaricales > Lyophyllaceae > Termitomyces > Termitomyces sp. DKA19. Next base: position 131 of record JABCKS010025583.1, on the reverse strand, counting down.
TCAGTTGCCCGTGCGGCGAACTGTACCAAACCCGAGAACACATCATCAAGGAGTGTACACGGTTCGAGAAGCACAGAGACATACTCCGAGAGGTGAGCGAGGAGATGGACTTGGGCGAGCTGCTGGGAACA